>APFE030428477.1:0-16209 GCA_000404065.3 Pinus taeda
AAGAGAAATTGGCTTCAAAACCCTAGGAGAGGGAAATGAACTTGCCAAGGCACAACTGAAGCATGAACAAGATGTAAAATGACTCATTAGACACTGACATGATAATGACAACCCTATGAATGATGATAGACTCACCTAAATGATGACATAGACCGCCATTTGGACAACTTTAGAAGGAGTGAAAGCAAACCCTAGACCTAATGCCTAGTGAACAAATTTTGCTTGAAGACTCACTGAAATGACAAAATTTGACCTTGACACTTCAAAATCACTTTGTAAGAGCATATTTGATCACTGGAGGAAGGCTGAAAAGACTGACACTAACACATTTCATGTTGAATGTAGCCAATTATTCTTTTACTTTTCTTTTTAGCTTCTTCAACCTCTGGGGCATCATTCTAGGCCTAACCCAAGGTGTGGGCAAGGGGAGGGGGAAGGCTAAGCCTATGTGGACCCAGTGGAGGAATGTGGACCCAGGTGGAAGATATGGTGAATGGGGTTATAATGAGTGGAAAAGGGGGAAATATATGTGGATGAGGGAGCGAGACCACACAACCAAAATCAAGTTTTCCCATGAAATGCCATCCTAAAATCCAAATGGCCAGTATAAGAGATCCCATGGGACACAAATCCAAGGTTAATATTGAAAAGGGGTCTAGGGGACAAGAGCACAAACCTAGCTCATTATTTCCACAAAATTCCCCCATTAATCAATTCCCAGAAGTTTCTATGATAAGCAAACTGTAATATTCAATTACCAAATGACAAGGCATACCTTTAGGTTCGGGAGGCCCACCTTCAAACATACGATAATGGCAGATGGGTGAGGGACCACATGGATGGCTCAGGTGGCGGAGAAGTGGCATAAAGAGCTAGTTGGTGGCTGTAAGGGGATGTTGGCTACCAGCTGAGGACCACCTTGGAGAATTTTTTTCTCTTAGGGATATCACTCAAAAAATGGTAGGTAACATTTGGCTCCAACTGGGACGTGATCTCTCTCGAAGTGGACAAAGCTACTCGAACAAGGGGTCACAATAAATCCAACAAATCTCTTGGTTACTGTAGACATGTTGCCTGCATATATAATAGATGAAAACACAGGGGCATAATGCATGCTTTCATGATTATTTTTGCGATGGACCCAACAATACAAATGGGAATAATGAGGTGAGGAGTTACGGGGGCAAGAGGTGGGAAAACAAGAGACCCATATGACATAGAAAGGAACCCTAGAAGAAGGGAAAGACATCAACTGAGAAGATTGAATTTGATCTTCTAACCATGAGATAGAAATGTCAATGATTACGTACATGAATATTTGATGAAGAGTTATCTTAGGCCTACCACCCTCTAGGTAAGAAGGATTGAATGTCTCAAACAGATTTAGGATGATATTATTTTGGTCTTGGGGAAAATAAGAAGTGGACTCATCATTGTATTTGGGGAAAAACCATGATTCTTGGTTCTTCATAGGGGAAAGCATATCTTCATCAAGACTAGGGGGATGAACATCATCACAAACTCATATTTCCATGGCAGGGGAGGAATGCTCAAACAGAAAAACCCTTTATCGGTGGTATGGCCTAAGGAAACATCTTCCTTAATTTCTTCTATACTAGAGTCATCAAAATTTTCCACAATCTAGGAAGGCTCTTCTTTGATTGAATCATTTTGGAACGTAAATAATATACCTTTCCAACCAATAGGAAGGGCTTCATAAGGAACAACATTGTTATTCAAAAGGGGCGAAGCATTTTCTTCTTCCCTGAGCTCTTTCTTATGGACTTGAGAAACCATGGGGTCTTCATTTCTATAATCATACCCAATTTCCAAAAGTCACTCATAGATTCTTCTTTTATTTGACCATCATGATCTTCCTCATAATCCTCCCATTCTTTGCTATATATTTGGTGTTGGTTAGGGTGCCATTCATTCTCTTCTTTAGATAGGGAGGACTTGTCCTCCTTCATTTGTTCCCGAAGAATGATCTCCAAGGTATTTACTACATGATTTTGATAAAATGCCTCAAGAAGAAGGTCATCGGTAGGACTCTTTTTATATTCACTCTTTGTGTTATGGAGCCTTTCAATTGCTCAAAATAGTGGGAGAAAATATCTTGGGAGGTATATGTTGCCCTCATTTTCCTGCAAGAATTTTCATATTCCATCATCCATTCTTACAATGTCTGAAGGCTCTCAAGTTTGAGCTCTTCTTCATTATCATTATAGGACATGCTTTCCAATTCATAAGTATCTCCTTTGGAACCATCCTTAAAGTATGCATCAATAAGACATTCTTCCTCAAGCATAATACCATATTCAATAATTCCCTCCTCTTGGAGGGCCATGTCCAACATTTGGCGTACATCTTCATGAGATTGGGAACTTGGCCCTTCATGTAACAAGAAGTGCATAGTCAACATTGGAAGAGAAAGAATGCTTTTAGGTTCACATGACTTAAGCCAATTGGTATTTGGGTCAATTGATAGGACAAATAATTCCATTTGGTCACAAGGATGAGTTATATTTTGCTTTGAAAGATACTTATGAACCTTACAATGTGATTGGTTGTGGAATGCAGATCCCCATCGAACATTGGCATACTCTTCATGCATTCCGATGAGGGATACTGCGGGATCCCTATCACTTTTATGGTTGGAATATATGTGGTATTTTTTTGTTGGGTCCTTAATGACATTGGAGTCACCATGGTGAATGAAATTGCCTTAACAAATGCCTGCTTCACCCTACAAGCATCAACTTTAGAGATTAATGAAGAACTAGGGATTTATTCTTCCAATGGAGTCACCAATAATGATACGTCAATATGTTGTATGGGAAAAAAACACACAATTTGTGTCCCCGACAATGACGCCAAAATGTTATTGCTCAAACTAGTACGGGTCCTAAAGGGGGATCCTAGAGGGACAATTGCTAGGTCAAGGGCAACAATAGAGCAATAGCCCATTGTCACCTTAGCTAAAGCTCCCTACTCTCTACGGACTTTCACCGATGGAGGAGACCCGGTACATGGAAAGTCACTTGCGAAGGATAAGTCAACAAATGGATGTAAAGTGACCTTAATGATCCTTTTCCTATAAGGAGGTCAAGATTGGACCTCGCTTGCTCTTCAAGCAATGTACAAAGATTTCTAGGATAAGGAAGTGATGTTTTAAGGGCTAAGTTAGAGTAATAAGCCTTGTAAAGGAGTTTCTTAATCCCTAAAATCCAAATTGAAATTGGTATCCCAAGTGGTTCATGAAGACTTGACTTTTCAAAGGTATGGGACCACAAGAGACCAAGTGGACACATCCTCGATTGAGGGGAGGGATTTTAGCAACCAATGATGATATTAACCCAGACAAGGAAGGGGAAGGATCAAAATAAGAATTTCCACTTAAAGGTGTTAAATTGATCCTATGAGGTGTTATCCTTGGGAACACGAGTGCAAAGTTCGATCTCAAAGCTAGGGCTTGGGATATCTCACAATCCCACCGTCAGAATGGCTTCAAATTCAGAGGAGACCTTGAGGACACACCAATGCAATAGAGGCTAGGAGATTAAACTTTTTTGTGGCTATTTTGTCAGGAAAGTGATGCCATAGTTGACCCAACTTGGCTAGACCTAGAAGAGAAAGGGAAAGGTGAAGAAAAATATTTCTATGAGTGACCACCTATTGGTAGACGAATTCCTAATCCCTTAGGGAGAATGGAGTCTATGAGAATGATGAGAAAGGACTTCGTTTCTCAGTTAAGGAGGCCTTAAGGACTACTTCACTTAGCCTTTAGGGCAAGAAGAAGTGACCTCAAACCTTTTATACTTTGCTTTGTAAAAAGAGATGGCTTATCAAGATAAATTCCATGGTAGAACTATCCCTACGAGATTTCATTCAACATATATGGCCCATACATTGAGAGATGCTATATAGAAACAATGATTCCACAATTTCGCAATTTCGCAATTATGCAATGCAGTGATTAGTCCTAGCATAGCGAAAATCCCATTCAATGCATATGATAAAGTTAAACAAGAATAGAATTAAATGTGTGTACTTAAATGTAAGAGAATTATCCAACCATTAACAATTTTACAATAAAGAAGCTCCAAGATAATATAATCCAATCCAAACATCAAAATTCATCCATGCTCTAATTCATCCTCCAAGAAAAAAACTGTGAAATTCTCAAGAGAGAAGAATGGTCCAATCCAAAGTGATGATACAAATGAATTCATGTTTCTCCTATTTATACACTCATTAGGAGTTCAAATCACCAAATTTGAGCTTACATTATCCCATCAACTAAAATAATTTGCAAATAATTATCTATTGGTGACAAGCCCATCAAACTAGCTCATAAATAAAATAATAGGCCTGTGAGGGGTCGAATAATCAATAATGCATGTCATTGGGCTCTCTAAGAGGCCTGATGAAGTCCATGAGTGCCAAAACGATGAGTTGGACTTCCAAAAGTAATGGACAAGGGGTTCATCCCTTGTTCTCTACATAATAAACCTGTGGTGCTCCCAATGGCTTTGAGGGCACATAAGTGACCTCATGGGTCTCGAAGCAAGTCAAAGATGCATGTAGACCATATGTAAGGGCTCAAATGATGGTGTAATGATGCCACATAAACATACAAGTCCTGGGTCATCTTCCAAGTGCATGGTGCATCTGTGGGGCTTGATTGGGAAAATGTGAACCAAGTGCATCTTCCTCGTCCAATAGGTGAATCTCGAGCAATCTTTGAACATCTCCCAGGATCCACGGAGTGCTATCTACTCTGTGGAGGTTGATGGCTCTCAAGGCACACCCTATATGTTCTAATTTAGCATTCTAGAGGGTTAGGAATCTGTATAGGGATACCAAACTCAAGATGGAGACCACCTGCAAACCTACACAAGATCCAATGCGTCCCCTAGCTTTCCAATACAACAAGTCACTAAAGAAATTGGGTAAAAGAGATTACAAACCATGGACCACAAGTGGGGACTTCATAATGGCCTGCCCTTCCATAATGGGCTTTGGTAGGTGCTAATGTCTCCAATTTCCAAATGAGGTTATCCAAGTATCCCATTAGGTGGTTTCTACTTCTGAAGGGGATAATATGTCCAAGGTACATCATTTAAAAGGTGGTGGAAGGTGATAAAGAGATGGATGGAGTAGGGATTGAAAAGGGGCAGCCCTAGGTCATAGGCTGGGGTACAAGGGTAACTAGTAAAAGGGAATCCCGAACTTGGGTATATAATGTATAGGAGGGAGAAATAATGGTACATGAGGTGTCCCAACCTTGATTTTTCCACCCTTCTTTATATGACTTTTGTCATTTTATGATTTTTATTTAATTAATTGCTAGGGGCTTAATGTGTAAGAGCATGATGTGTGAGATATAGCAGTGGATACCCCCTTTAAGGTAGGGCGGTTCATTGCCCACTAGGGGTTGGGACAATCATGGGTTCCTATATGATGAAGTAAGCTCATAGAGCCTGTAGGAACTATGGTGATGGCCATGATGATGAGGTGGAGCTCCTATATTGGCTTTTGCCCATGTGCTAAATTTGTTTGTCCCAACCATATTTTGCATTTTGTGGTACATTTCCTATTGAATGTGGCCAATTATGATTTCACTTTTCTTTTTAGCTGCATTAACCTACGGGGCATCATTCCAAGCCCGAACCAAGGTGTGGTCAAGGGGAAGGGGAAGGCTAAGCCTATTTGGACCCAGTGGAGGCATGTTGACCAAGGTGGGAGAGATGGTGAATGGGGTTATAATGAGTGGAAAAGGGGGCAATATATGTGGATGAGGGAGTGATACCACATAACCAAAATCAAGGTTTCCCATGAAATTCCATCCCTAAAGACAAATGGTCAGTAAATGAGATCCGACAGGACTAGGATCCAAGGTTAATATCCAAAAGGGGTCTTGGGGAAACTATTGAATGAGGTTGGCCACCTCTCTAGGGTTTTATTCCCCAGTGATCGACAAAATACTCATACCTCTTTTTGGTGTGGCCACAAGATGAGTGCTTTTGAGTAGTGCACGAGAATTAAAATCCCATCTACATAATTTTCCACAAGAGGAAGAGGGACCATGCCAAAATGTTCATCAACATATGAGCCCTCCCAAAGCAATATGCACAAGTAAAGGAAGAGGCACTTGTCTAAGGAAACCATACTTGATGAGGAGTATTGTATCTAAGAAAATGATGGGCCTTAGAGGGAGGAATAGAAGGATGAGACATCATGATAGTCTTGACTTATGCAATATCTTTAAGGTGCTTAGAGATACCAGGGCTGATAGTGGGGTTTCCTGATGTTGGTCATCTCATTAAACATAAAGGGGTTAGGGGGGGTGCCCCAAATAGTGAAACCTTAAACAATTGTTATAATCCTTTTGTTGCAAGAAACAATGTGTACTAGAGAAAATTTGGTTGATTTTATTTCTTCTTTTTTAGTTAGATGGAATTTTAGTACAATGGACTCTAGAGGTATCTCAGGAGGTCTTTTGATGGTTTGGAGTCTGGGGATACATGAGATCTCCACTTCTTGCCAGTGACTCAGAATTTTTTTAGAAGGCTTTTCCATGTTGGATTAGGTTCATTTCAAGATGTTCAATTGTTACTGTCCTTACTATAATCGTCAAATTTATTTTATTTATTTATTTATTTTTTTTTTTTGGGAACAAGCCAAAGGATCAAGTTTATTATCAAATCCTTTATGTATTGTGGGAGGAGACCTAAACTTTGTCCACTCAAACTAAGAATGTTGGGTAGTTCATTCCAAACTATACCTTTTGGCCCAATATTTTATTATATTACTGGAAGAATTTGGGCTAGTTGACATTGAACCAATGTCGATTCGCCCAATGTGGTACAATAAGAGAAGATATTTGAAGGAATCATATAGAGGTTGTATAATTTTCTAGTGGTCAATCATTTTCTGAAAGCAATGAATATAAGTTGGATAGGTGAAATCTTCGAAGGTCTGTCATATCATGTCCCCATTTTTCTACAACTGGGGAAGAAGGTAGAAAATAAAAAGGCATCATACAAATTCAACTCCCACAGGATGAAATAAAGTTCTTTCTCCAATCTGGTTAGATCTAGTTACCTAATTTTTTATTCTTCAATTGCAGAATCCAAGATTGAACACTTCATTTATAACCTAAAGAAATTGAAACAAGAGGTCATCATATGGAAACATGCTTGTTAGGAAAGATAAAAGAAGAAAATCAAGTAGTTGGAGGTTGGAATTGCCCAATTGTATAGGACTTGACCTTCTAGAATGCATTTGGAGGAGGAAATAGAAAAAGATTGAATTCTAGAAGGTAAGAAAAAGCCTCTAATGGATGAGGAGGAAGCAACTTGGCGATTATGCAACTGATTTCTCTGGCTTGAACATGGGTACAATAATAACAAGTTTTTTCATAAGTTCACGTAGAACCGAAGGGTAACCAAGACCATATGTGTGATGACTAGGGAAGATGGGTCTCTTGTTTCTTCACAAGTAGATTTGAGTAATTTGGTTATGAGTTTATTCCAAAATTTATTTCAAGAACCGAAGGTTCCTAATATTGAAGCACAAATGAAGGTCATTATATTTTTCTCCCATAATGTGTGATAATGACTACATCTAGGTTCTGAAGAAATCAGTTACATAAAATGAAGCTTTACTAGTTCTTAAAAAAACCAAGAAGGAAAAGAGTCCAAGACCTAATGGATGGGCAATTTTTATTATTATTTAGAGTTCTTCAACCTCTTAGTTAGGGATCTAGTTAGCATCTTTGAAGAGATTGGAGTGGGAGGAATAATCCCAATGGCACTCAATTCTACTTTCATAGCAATTATTCTGAAGAAGGCTAATCCACAATCTTTCAAGGAGTTTCACCCTATATCTTTTTGTAATTTCCTATACAAGTTTAATTCAAAAATCATAGATGATTATTCGAAGGAATATTTGTCAGAAGGTATTTCTATAGAAAAGTTTGGATTCTTGACAAATATATAGATCCTCGATGATATTGGATCAACACAAGAAGGATTACATAGTATGAAAGTCAAGAAGCTACTTAGGTTAGTGTTGAATTTAGATTTAGTTAAAGCTTGTGATAATAGTTAATTGGGCCTTCTTTAGACTAGTTTGACTACAAATTGGCCTACCTCTTTATATTAGGGATTTGATAACGGGATGTGTCACTTCGGAAAACCTTAGAGTATTGGTCAATGGCATACCATCTCATTTGTTTAAAGCCTCTAGAGGAGTTTGACAAGGATGTGCACTTTCACCTTTTCTTTTCTTACTAATGGCGGAAGGCTTAACGCTTCTTCTCAATCAGGAAACAAGGGAAGGGAGAAGGAAAGGTATAAAAATATCCACTTTGGTCAAAGTCATACAACTATTATTTATTGACAATGTTCTCTTATTTGGACATGGCTAAATTGAAGAATGGAAAACCGTTAGAGACATAATTGAGTTGTATTGTGAAGCTAAAGGCATGGAAGTTAGTCCTTCCAAATCAATTATGTTAACTAATGGAGTTCCTAATAATCAAATTTTAAATTAAAAACTTAAATTGTATAAGCCAGGTATCCTTTTGTTGCAAGAAACAATGTGTACTCGAGAAAAATTGGTTGATTTTCTTTCTTCGTTTTTAGTTAGTTGTAATTTTAGTATAGTGGACTCTAGAGGTCTCTCGGGAGGTCTTTTGATGATTTGGAGTATGCGGATACATGAGATCTCCACTTCTTGCCAGTCGTTCATAATTTTTTTAGAAGGTTTTGCCATGTTGGATCAGGTTCATTTCAAGATGTTCAATTGTTACAATCCTTACTAGAATCATCATTTTTTCTGTGAATAGACCAAAGGATCAAGTTTATTATCAAATCCTTTCTGTATTGTGGGAGGATACCTGAACTTTGTCCACTCAAACTGAGAATGTTTGGTAGTTCATTCCAAACCAGAGCTATTGACCCAATATTTTATTATATTACTGGAAAAATTTGGGCTGGTTGACATTGAACCAATATTGATTCGCCCAATGTGGTACAATAAGAGAACGATATTTGAAGGAATCATATAGAGGTTGTATCATTTTATAGTGGTCGATCTCTTACTGAAAACAATGAATATAAGTTGGATAGGTGAATTTTTTGAAGGTCTATCAGATCACGTCCCCATTTTTCTGCCACTGAGGAAGAAGGTAGAAAAGAAAAAGGCATCGTACAAATTAAACTCTCACTGGATCAAAGAAATTTCTTTAACCAATCTGGTTAGATATAGTTACCTGCTTTTTTTTATTTCAAGAGCAGAATACATGATTGAACACTTCATTTATAACCTAAAGAAACTGAAACAAGATGTCATTATATGGAAACATACTTGTCAAGAAAGAGAAAAGAAGATTAAGTAGTTGGAGGTTGGAATTTCCCAATTGTATATAACTTGACCATCTAGAATACATTTGGAGAAGGAATTGGAAAAAGTTTGAATTTTGGAAGGTAAGAAAAAATATCTAATGGATGAGGAGGAAGTGACTTGGCAACTATGCAACTGAGCTCTCTGGCTTGAACACGGGGACAATAATAACAAGTATTTTCATAAGTTCATGTAGAAGTGAAGGGTAACCAAGACCATATGTATGATGATTGGGGAAGATGGGTCTCTTGTTTCTTCGCAAGTAGGTTTGAGTAATTTGGCTCTCAATTTGTTCCAAAATTTATTTCAGGAACCAGAGGTTCCTAAGATTGAAGCATAAATGAAGGTCATTATATTTTGTTCCCATAATGTGTGAAAATGACTCCATTGAGGTTCTGAAGAAATCAGTTACATAGAATGAAGCTCTGCTAGTTCTTAAAAAAAACAAAGAATGAAAAGAGCCCAGGACCTGATGGATGGACAACAAAATTTTATTTAGAGTTCTTCAACCTCTTAGCTAGGGATCTAATCGGTATCACTAAAGAGGTTGGAGTGGGAGGCATAATCCCAATGGCACTCAATGCTACTTTCATATCATTAATTCTCAAAAAGTCCAATCCATAATCTTTCAAGGAGTTTCACCCTATATCTATTTGTAATTTCCTATACAAGTTGAATTCAAAAATCATAGATGATCATTTGAAGGAATAGCTATGAGAAGGTATTTCTAAAGAATATTTTGGATTCTTGACAAATAGATAGATGCTCGATGATATTGGATCAACACAAGAAGGAATACAAATTATGAAAGTCAAGAAGCTACTCGAGTTAGTGTTGAATTAGATCTAATTAAAGCTTGTGATAAGAGTTAATTAGGTCTTCTTTAGACTAGTTTTACTACAAATTGGTTTGCCTCTTGATATTATGGATTGGATAATGGGATGTGTCACTTCGGAAAAATTTGGAGTATTGGTCAATGACATACCAACTTAGTTTTTTAAAGCCTCTATAGAAATTTGACAAGGATGTGCACTTTCACCTTTTTCGTTCTTGCTAATGGCCGAAGGCTTAACTCTTTTTCTCAATCAGGCAACAAGGGAAGGAAGAACCAAAGGTATACAAATATCCACTCTGGTCAAAGTCATAAAACTATTATTTACTGATGATGTTATCTTATTTGGACATGGCTCAATTGAAGAATGGAAAAACATTAGAAACATAATTGGGCTGTATTGCGAAACTACATGCATGGAATTTAGTCCTTCCAAGTCAATTTTTTAACTAATGGAGTTCCTAATAATCAAATTTTAAATTTAAAAAATTTATTTCTTTCTAGTATTTTCCTTTAGATGAGGGAGTAAAATATCTTTGTTATAACTTAAAGGTTAACAGTTATATATGAGTTGATTGGCTTTAGATGGTAAAGAAAGTGGAATTCTAGATTAATCATTGGTGCAATTGATGGCTCTCTTTGGGAGGCCAATTGATCTTGGTAAAATCGGTTTTGGAAGTAATCTCGGTATATTGGTTGCCCCTAACTAGTGTACCAAGGACACTTATGAACTTAATTAAAAATTTATGTTTCCATTTTCTTTAGCAGGAAAAATATAAAAAGGGATGCATTTATCTAGTTGGAAATAGATTGTAAAACCAAAGAAATTGGGAGGATGGAGGCTCAAAAACATTTTTTTTTTGCAAAGGCGCTAGTTGCCAAAAGTATTTGAAGGCTTTGGAGGAGTAAGTTTGATGTTGGCCTATGGGGAAATCTGATGTGAGACAAGTATTGGAAGAATAAAGAATTTGAAGAATGGGTTCGATAAGAAACAAAATCATGGTAGGGAGGGTCAAATATTTGGAAGCCGTTGGTTTCAGCATTTGACATAATTAAAAAGGGACTTATTTAGAAGGTAGGAGATGGAAGCAAAATAAATCAAGCAATGATCTATGGATAGGAGGCGATGGCCTCAAAAGAATTTCCTTGAATCTGGCAATGGCGTTAAAGTGCAGAGGCATTTCTTTACTTTTTGAAGTAGTCAATCATGGAGCGAATGAGATGTCTCTGAGACCTTGGAAAAAGCTGATACTCTGGGCCTCTTATGTAATCTAGCATGGGACTGGACACAAATTTTCTTGTCACTCACATATAATGGTATTATACTAAGCATAGAATTGTACAAACTCATGTGGAAAACGAACAAAGAGTGTGGGACGGTGACAATGAAACTATCTTATGAAGTGATGGTGACACAAGAAGTAGATTCAAACCCTTTTCAGTTGGTATAAAGTTTTTTGGAAGTGGCATTGTCCTTTAAGATACACCTCTTTCTATAGCTAACACTAAATAACAGGTTCCTCACGCAAGATAATATTTAGAGACGGGGATGGGAAGGGCCTACAAGATGCCCATTATCTAGTGATAATCAAGATTTAGTGACATAGATGTTTGTGGATTGTGTTTTTTTGCAGGTAGTGTGGAGAACGGTCTTTTTTTAGGAGGCCTACGTAGAGACGTGGTCATGTAGATCATTAGGGGACAAAAATACCAACCTTGGAGCATTTTTCCTGCCTTCCAGGATTAGTCCTTTGACATATGTGGTTACACTGATATAGAACCTTTTTTGATAATCAAGTCCCAAATATACAACATGTGGTGCATAAATTAAACTAACAATAAAGGAACTCATCACATAAGGTTTAAAGAAAAATACATAATTCCAACTGGGCCTAGGATAGATACTTTGAAGGCTTGGACCTTTTTTGATGGAGCTAAAAGTCATGTCAGGGATGTATACAAAGCAAGAACAACATTTCACCTGAACAACCATCACACGTTCCTTCTTAGCCTGGGGCTAGGGCCAAGAGCTAATAATAAAGAAGAATTAATTGGGCTTTGGCTTGTCCTTGACTTTGCAATGTCCAAGTAGGTGAAGTGCTTAAAAATGTTTGGTGATTTTGGAGTGGTTATTGATTGTTTCTTGGGAATTGGTACATTACACAGCTTGGCCCTAATTCTTTGGAAACAAAAAATTCACCAACAATAATCTTTTGAGGAGCTGGAGGTATCACATATCCACAGGGAACACAACATTGATGAAAATAAAATATCAAAGGAAGCATTACTCTAGCTTGTAGGACATTTAGTGATTATGGAAAAAGTCGTTGATGCCCTTAGGGTGAATGCCAAAAACATTTTCTAAAATTGAAGTTGTTGTAATCATTGGGACTTTTATTATTTTATATTCTGGTTTGGTAGAATTCCATAGCTCTTGATAGACATGCCCAAGAGGTTGTAATTGAACAATATTATGTATAAGTTGATTTCAATGAAATAACAAGTATGTGATTTTTCCGTGGGAAAAAAATATTACATTTTTTATAGTTAAGTTATGAAATATAATAGTTATGAATCTGAATCATTAATTTAATTTATATGGTAAAATGGATCTTAATTTATAGCTCCTTTTTATATTTTATGTACATTTCACATCTCTATATTTAAACTATTTTTATTTTATATGTTTATTAAATAAATTTATTAAGTTTTTATATGTTTACTAATTAATTTTTTTGCAATATCATGGTTATTAAGATACATTTTTTTTTGTAAGCAAGCCAAAATATTTATATTTTCAAAAATTTACATAAAGTACAATCATGAAGGTTTGGAATTTTATGTATCTTGGAGTTGTTTGCAAACGCAAAAACATGTATGTTTTGAGGAGAGAATTGAAGAGACCATTTTCCCATGAGAGGGAAACTAGATGGTCTCCCAAATAGCACTGAATCATAATGGTGATATAATGACACCAAAACAAAGTAGACATGACTAAAACTAAGTAAACAAGGGCAAATAAATAACTATAATGAGACTCAAGAATGATTGTCTTGGGAATTTACCATGGCTATTTCGGTTGTTCATTGTCCTCGATAACCTTGGTCTGGGTGAGATACACTTGTTCCCTTGGAACCTTTCCTTGCAGAGCCTTTTCCATCATAGCCTATTCCTACTACTCTAGGTAGAGGAAGGGGTCATCGTATCTTTCAGGAAGCCAAGGGGTACTCTCCCATCCAATGAACACTTTTCCAATATAGGAATTCGCCTCTCTCCATGAGGGTTATCCCTTGGTTAGGCCCTCAACGCCAGCTTGGTTGGCTAAGTTCATCATCTACCCTACTAGTTCATGAGAGTTGTGACTGTTAACCACCTTTTGTTTCTTGGCTTGAGGTTTTGAGTGAGTTAGATTGGACTGTGTTTGCCCATGATGTGAGGATTCTACTCCTTTAGTCCCTGTATTCAAATTGGAGGATGCCAGAAGAGGGGGAGGAGGGGAAAATGGGATTCCCATCGCTCTTGATAGATTTCTTAAGGCCATGCACTATGAACTAGGAAGGTATTGAGTTTAGAAATTCTACCTTTGACTCTTTCCCTGGCTTGTTCATATTCCCATAGTTGTCTTCCAAGCCAATTCCAAATAACTAATGGCCATTTCCTGTGTTTCTTCTCTCCTGAGCCTCAATGGATGCAATGAGACGATGGATACACATTGGCATGTCCTCATCAAATTGTTATTCACCCTAACCATGCCAGGGAGGGAGAGGTTGATGCCCATGACCTCTACCACCTCGTCTGGCTTAACCCCTTTCCCTCACCATGATAAACATACATGTGTAATAATTGCCTTTGACCTAAAACCACCTAAGCCTCACTACCTCTCCCAACCCCCAATAACCATCGAATTACAGAGCAGAGAATCAGAGAGAATGAATGTTAGAATCCACAATGATGGCAGAATTCATATCTCGCTCGAAGCTTAATTTCTCTTTCTTTATATGAACCTCCATCACCTGGATGTAATGAATGAGACCTATGGTGAATGCATGGAATGACCATCACCCAACCATTCCCATTAAGTTCTCATGCAGATCTAGCATGTGACGACTACCCCTCCTCGTTTGTCATGAGATCACCTGGATCCACAGTGTTGAAATTCGAGTGCAAACTAGAATTTATAATCATGATGATTACTTGTGATTGATATATATGTTTCATTTTTAGCATTTGCTTCATTCAGTTATGTCATCAAGGAATTATACATTCAATTATGCAAGTATAAAGAAAAATAAAGATTATAACACACAAAGAGACACCAAAATTTTAGGTCAATGACTAGGGAAAAAACCCACAAAGAGGAAAACCGAACAATCCTTTCCTTGTAGAATCATTGTTAACAAGAGAAATCCAAGTCACATCTAAGCTAACCGTAAACCAATTAACCAAGTGCCAAGTCAACCCTCCAGTAAGCAACAACACAGAAAATTGTGCCTTAGGAAACTCGTATAACCACAAAAGAATGTGCCTTATGTTAGCGCTTGGAATTCACCTAGGCTGAGATAGACAAACTCTCAAGGCTACATCAAACCATTTCACCTCGTAGCTAGCCCTACGAGGTATGAGAAGGCTCTCTCAGGTCAGATTCGTTAGATCTTTCAATATGATAAGCTGACCAAATAGGATCAAAGATATTAGGCTAGTAAATTGATAAGGGGGGTTGATTTAAAGATTTTTGGGTTTTTGGTGGCAATTGGAGGGAGTGCAATTCAGGGTGCGGGATTGAGCACAGTTTTTTGTAGGGGGATCTTTGGGGCAAGGTAGGAGTGAGCGTTGATGCCTTAATCTGAGATGGATGATCAGGGATGATAGAGAAGGAGCTAAAGAGGGCAAACAACCATTTGAATCCTCTCTAGACAGTAGAAAACATAAATTTTGAACAAACTAAAAGGCTGAGCATGTCAAAGCATGAATTCAAACTTTTACCACTTCAATTGTCCAAATAGAAGCAAAAGAGAGATGTGGAATACATAAACAAACTTACAAGAAACATGTAAATAACACAACCATCCAACACAAGCAACCACAAGAATCCACAATGATGTCTGCAAAACCCTGGCCCTCCTTTTCTTTTATTGCAGAGATAATGTATATCAATAAAGCTTTCTCCCACAAGAGTCCACCATGAAAATGAGAAAAGAGAGCATAATATAGAACTCTAACCTTTCCCCCCACCCTCTAGGGGTTGACTCAGCTCTAAGGAGCAGTTTGGAACTAATTCTAAATTAAGACTAGATAATAGGCAGTCCAACAACTTGCCTATTACTAGCTAACTGATTCATGCATTAATTATTCACTTTTAACATCAAGGAAGCTTCTAGAAGGGTAAAGAGAGATAAAATCTATCAAAGTGCCATGAAAATATTACATTTATCCATCATCTACAAGTAAAAATGGTCAACCATAGTCAAAACAATGTTTTTTGACAAAAAAGGTCAATTTTGGCAAAGCTGGCTCGAATGGTCACGCCCCTTTGCAGCAACTTTTGAGTGGGTTCCACTGGTCCAAATCATGTGCAAGATGGCTCATTGGAAAGCTTGGTCTGTCTACTTTACATCCCAAGTGGAATTTCTGAATTTGGAGTTGTTTTCCCCCCTCAAAAACCATTTCTCCCAAGGTCACTTTCTGCAACTCAAAAAGTGGGCAGAAAGTCATTTTTTTGATGTATTTTGAGCTTTTGGAGGCTCAAATCTCAAAATCAGGCTTCTTCCAAGTATTGGTAATTTTTCTCTTTGCATGCCCTTTCCAAAAATGCCAAGTTTTCAAAATTCCGAGCAGTCCTCCAAAATGGTCTCACCCGGGGTGAGACCATTCAAATGGCCAAACCCTGTAAATTGCACAAAAAATTCACAAATGACAAAATTTTCTCCAAATTTCTTGAAATTTGGGCTGGGAGTCCCCAATCAAGT
>APFE030428486.1:0-18586 GCA_000404065.3 Pinus taeda
TATGTAGGGAAGTGCATTTGATGGATGAATAGTAGTGACAATCAGACGAATTACTGATGGAGTTCTCCTTAGTTGAGAGGGAGTGTTAAAATTGGCAACTAGGGCCAAACTACATATGGATCACCTTATTTGTGACTAATGATATTTTTCCTAGATTCCTCTCATCGAGAGGTGTAGGATTGATCTAAATATCATATGATTCCAATAAGTATTTATAGAGATATGAATTTATTTTGATTATGGAAAAATTATCAAAGTCGGTGAGCAACTTATGTAGGTTCAGAAGCCTAACAGTCATGTCTATTCAACCTCAACGTTTTGCATATAAATACAAGGATCATTCTCCTCATTTGGACACTTTATCATCACATACTTGGGATCTCTTCCTCTCTCTACTTGCCTTTGGGTTCTAGTAGGAGGAGAGATCCTAAGGGATAACGTTGCACTGATCAAGAGGGCAGAAAGCTGGAATTGCCGAAAAGCCGGAATTGTCAGAAAAGTCGGAAAAGACGGAACTGTTGGAAAATCCAGAAAAGCTGGAACTGCTGGAAAATCCGGAACTGTCGGAAGAGCCGAAACTATCGAAAGAGCCAGAATTGCCAGAAGAGCCAGAAAAGTTGGAATTGCCGGAAAATCCGGAATTGTCGGAAAAGCAAGAAAATCTAGAACTGCTGGAAAAGTCGAAAAATATGGAACTACTAGAAAAGCCGGAAAATCCGGAACTACCAAAACTGCTGGAAAAGATGGAACTACCGGAAAAGCTGGAACTGTCGGAAGAGCTGAAAAAGTCAGAACTATCAGAAAAGTTGGAATTGTCGGAAAATACAGAATTGTCAGAAACGCCGAACGACCAAGCTTGGCATCTAGCTCACCACATTCACCATCACAAGGATGTTAAAGAGTTTTTCTCACCACAACGATCTAAGTGTCAGTGATGTCTTGCATGGCTTTCTCAAGCCATTTTGTCTCGCATGTGCACATGTGCATTGTAATGTAACGTATTTTCAAGTGGAAGTTCAAGTGTTGATAGTTGAATGTAACATTCATAGAGTAGTTGAAGAGTCATGAGGATAGATGAATGGTCACAAAGGGGAATGTCAAGTGTCACCCCACCCTTTGCTATAACTAGTGCCTCATTACTCATTGTAGAGGCTTTTGGTCAGCCAAGCTTCCCATAGGACTATTTTAGAGAGAGCTTGGATAGTATTGTAACGAGCCTTGGCTTCTCCACTACGCAGAGCCAGTGTATCTCTTTGGAGGAGTAGGCGGTTGTGAATATAACGTTCCATAGTCAGAACTAGTGGTTGGAAATGGATGTATTGTATGACTAAAACTTACACTTTTTAATATTACATAGCGAGCACGTTTCATGCATATGTTGTATTGTATTTTAGCTATTTGTTTACTCTAATTGATATGTGTATATGTTTGCTTACGCAGGCATGTGCAACTATTTTCTGTATATGTATGTATGAATCTTACTGAAACGTGTTGTTGGTTTAACCATCACTTTGGATTGCTAGCTAACTTGCCTTCCATGTTGTGGTGCATCTTTGCTGATGTGTTCCCTTCTTAACTCCGTGCTACCACAAGTTTCCAAGGGGTGCACTCACATCACCCTATGTGTGTTAGGACCGTTCATACACCTTCCTTGGCTTGCTGCGACTGTCACACCCTTGCTACCAATAGGGACATCTTACTAGCCTCTTTGTGAAACCGCGGTTAGGCATCACCGCACGACCCACTTCTGGGACTCCTACACTAAACGATCTAAGGTCTAATTGGGACTTCTTACAAGAAGATCCCCTGATATGTTGGTGGGTCCAGCACCGTCAACACTTATAGAAGAAACAACATGATAAAACAAAACAACCCATGTTTGTAGGTTGGGAAATATGATTGCCACTACAGTATACTATTCATGTAATGTAAAACTGCCATAGATATCACCAGTTTCTTTTGTTGGCTTCCATCTACAGAAGTCAAACATCCTCGTTTCTTCCCAAAAAATTTTAACACAAGCAATCAAATGACCAATTCCATGTCTAGGTCATTAACATGATGAAAGGTAAATGAAATAATAGTGTAGGGAGATCCAACAAAAGCTACTCATAATAACATGTCGATACTTGTCAACTTAGGAAGTGTGCCTTGCTTTAGAGATATAGATTGTAGATCTCGTCCAAAATTTAAATGGTGAATAGTTTTCAAAGAAAAGAAATTAACAAAATTGGCCTATTTGTCTGCCCTTAACTCTCTTAGAGTCTAATATAGCATATCAATTTTCAATTTAACAAATAAATTTCAAAGCCTAAATACTGAGGAAATCCAATTCTACTTTGTCTAACTAGTTTGAACTTTAGAAAACCACCTTATCCTAGAGAGGAAACAACATGATAAAACAAAACAACATATGTTTGAATGTTGAGAAATACCATTGGTGCTCCTCTAAACCATGTAAAACTGCCGCAAATATCAATGAATTGGATTAATAATTGATTAGATTAAAGATTGTTTATATGTTTATGGTGATTATAAAGTATCAATGGATTTTACTAATAATTAATATATATTTATTTAATAAGTAGATATTATTTAAATGTTTTGTATAATTGTTTAATTTTATTATTTTATTAAATTTTAAAAAGTTATTTTAGTTTTATATGAGCAAAATTTCAAATTTTGATAGCCCGAAATATGAATTATACATTATATTGAACTGTAGAATAAATTTAAACTCAATAAATCCAAATTTACTTTTTTTAATGCAACTGAAATTATGAGATCAAAATTTTTGCAACAAAGTTTAGAGGGGTACATTTTTCACACATTTTGGGGTCTCGGAACTTTGTGGCTGATATAATTTCGGATTTTTTACTGGATTTACAAAACTATACAAAACCACCATGTGCCGGAAAACCTGAATTAGAATATAACTATAATTTTTTTGACGAGATTTACAAAACGAGCAAAACCACGTTCTGCCCAAAAACTACTGACACCCGTTTTCCTTAAACCACCAAAAACATATGCAAAAATATAATCCCTTGCTACACCGGCGTCTAACATAAGTCGGTACACATACTCAACAAATATATAAAAAATCTCTGACAAACAATTAATCAGCTTAATGTCTTTATTCCCTGGAAAATAGCAATATGTAAAACAAAGCACAATTAAATTTATTCATAATTAAAATAAAATGAAATAAGTTAGGAAGGTCCATACAATTTTTTTTATTAAAATAAACAAAATTGCAGAAAGACTCATTCCGATGGCCAAAACTTTGATAAAAATAATAGGCAGTACAAAATTAAGCTGTAGAAGCAGAACCGGAACCGGAATCGGAGAGATAAAAAATTAAGCTGCATAAGCAGAACCGAAAGCGGAAGTGCAATAAAAAATTCAGCTGTAGAACCAGAAGCGGAAGTGGAGAGATAAAAAATTACGTTGCAGAAACAGAAGCAGAAGCGGAGAGATAAAAAAATTTAAGCTGCACAACCAGACCAGAACCAGAACCAGAACCAGAAGCGGAGAGGACTATCTCTTGGATAGCGACTACATGATCAGATTCAGTGATACCCAGTTCAAGTCCAACGGCACGAAGAATCTCGAGCCGCTTTGCGGTTAACATGCACCTATCCGAATGAAAAGCGCGCAAGAGTTCACGGTATACATTTAAATTATTATGTTTTGGCACAGATTTCTGTGGACCATCTGAATCCCCGGCGATGCGGTGCTTCTTTAGTCTGGGTGCGGGCAAAAAATGTGTGCCGGAATTGTCCACAGCTCGAGTTATTGTCTTTGCTTGCGATTTTAAAGGTCCTCCCTTTGAGTTGCCAACGCGGAGCTTCCTTTTCGCTTCACTCACTTCTGAGTTTTTTTCCTACAAAAGAAAACACAGTTGAATAATAATATTACGAAATCAAAAGTTTTAAAGAATTTATATATATTAAGAAAGGGGCATATGGTCTTGATCAAGGCAAGGCCATGGATTCGAAAATAATATGATAATTCACAGTATACTAATTTTAAAATATTCCATTCCCAAAATCCACCATTGACTTAAACTCAAGATTCAGAAAATGAACCGGTGGGACTAATGTCCACTTCCATTCCTGCGCCATTCGGAATGCCGAACAGGGGTATGACTGGAAAGTTCCAGTGTCAGGAAAGGAGACCAACCAGCGCTCCTCCCCACGCGAAACCCTTTCCAATTCAAATTCAAATTCGAACATCGAATGAGCGGGTAAATAAATTCAAAATCAAATTTCAAATTAGCCTGTCATTAATGCGTATATTGTATGGTATACCATGGTATTTGTGGGCAGTATCATGTATGCTATGGCCAAAACCCAAACTCGATTGTTAGAGATGCTTGTCCATTATAGGGATCCAGAGCAAGAGCTCTTTATGATTGATAAAATGCCCTTATAGATTGATGTGGAAGATATTTACTTCATCATAGGAATTTCCTAAAGAGAGGACGCAGTTGATCTAAAAGAGAGGGCCTGGGGAGGCTCGAATGTCTTAGATTACATAGATCTCTATTGCACACAAAGGACATGTAGGATCGGATCACAGATTCTGTTCAAAAATATAAATACTGTACCAATTCAAATTATTATTTTTACCATTGTTAGGGTAGAAATATCAACAACATTGCATCAGGCCTCTCGACCTGCCATTTTCTTAGCAGTAGAGTTCCTTCGTTCAAAAGTATTTGATTGGTTCACAAGGCTCTTGGCCTGCATGAAGAAGTAATTGTCTTCAGCGAGATGAGGGAAAACGAAGCATTTTGGCTATGGGATCATACTTTGTTCCTTTTTCTTTGAGAGAGTACTAGCCTTTGATCCAGAGTGTCTAAGCCATTAGCAGTCCTAGGAATCCGAGGATGGCTAGATGGGCAGACTTGATGAAGAAAATTAGCAAAAGGCGAAGTCACTCGAGCAGCATTTGATGATGAGTCCTTCCTCTGGTGGGAGGAACAAGTCATAGATATAGATGACTAACCTTATGAAGGCATAGATAATTGAGAGGACCCAGATCTCGCACTTCTCCAGGGCCCTGCATGGGGCGACATGGGTAACTTTTTTTAAATTTTTATGTTATTTGATTTTTTTGGATTTTAAATATGATCTTAAGAATTTAAAATTCTTTTTCCATGAAACAAAAATATTACAACATTATTTGATCATGATGCATATGTTGGACCAATGAGACTTGAGGATCTACTTAGGCATATGCATCATGACATAGACACGGAGAGAGCAGCAATAGAGACTGAGAGTGTCCTTCATGCAGTTCAGAGGAACTTGGAGAGTTTGACTCGTCGGGTTCCCATGGTAGTCATTAAGGATCTCCTTGAGGCCATTCAGAGACAAGTGGCAGGAGCACCATGAGAGTGGGTGCGGCTCTTCTAATAGGAGAAAAATTCCATTGTCTTCTTCTGTGAAAATAATCCAAGGCATGGCCTAGAGACTTAGATTAGATCATTGATCTTTCTATGGAAATGATTGGGCTTAAGCCTGAATTTTGAAGGACATTTTTCCACATTTTGTAATATTTTGGACATATTATTCCTATATATAAAAATACAGTTTCGCGATGATTTGATCATATATATAGACAATTTTATGATATTATTTTATTTCAACGTGATGAATGATTAATGTGCCAATATAATTCTTGATTAGCTATAAAATAAGAAAATGAGTTTTCTGATCATGGAATATGAATAAAAGTAATCAAATTAAATGATATTTCTAATAATCTCACTCTCAGAAATTGGTGATATAATAATGGATCTCTCACACGATATATGTTATTTAATTAAGACACCACCAGTTGTGAATCCAAATAAACCACTAACGATTCAATGCCAAAATATATTGCTTCAGATAGTAAATTAATGACAACGCTATATTCATCCATATTGTTAGATTCGGGAATGATACATATGCCTCTTGAGACTAACAGCTGACCAGATGGATAATATACTACCAAAGCGGTAGAAGATATGTTCTGAGTATGTCTACTAGCACCGTCTGTGGATCCTAGATACACTAGATCACCCATCGAAACCTTCCAACGCATATCAAAAATACAAACATCACCACAAGACCCATAGACAGAAATAAACAACTATGTACAATATTTACAAAACAAAGAAAATGCTAGGCAATAGCCTAGGCATAATACTTCTTAAGATAGAGCCCATTTCTGGGTTCAGACAACACATTTCGATCAAAGTCAACCAACTAATATACGTCTTTCTTCAAGACCTTTTTTATGATAAAAGGACCGTACCAGATGGGTTTGAACTTGCTTGCCCCCAAGGTGTCCTTACAAGGTCACCTTCAAAGAAAGTCCTAGGATGCATAGTCTTGTCATATTAAGCCTTCACTCTCCTTTTATGATCTTCTTTCATTGTGGCTGCATCCCGACACTACTCATCGAGATGTTCCAAATGAATAAGGTGTTCTTCAAGACTAGATGTGCCTAGAATAAGTTCAATTTCTAATTTAAGAGATCGGATCTCACATTCCATAGCGAATATTGATTCCAAACCATAAAATAGTTGAAAAGGAGTAAAAATTGTGGCAGTCTTAACATACATCCAATATTAGTGACAACTTCTACCAACTACCTCACCCTTATTATACTTCCGAACTCTCATTCCGAATTAGTTAGTTTTTAGCATGATGACGACCCAGTATGGTGTCATGCGGAGCCCGAGCCCGGTTACCTTTACAATAACGAGTGTGGAGCCCACAACATTTTCCAAAGCTATTACTTACTTGATACGAGCACTAGAAGGAAGCAGCTTACCTTATCCACTCTGCCTACTTAGGAATAGACTACCTAAGCCTTTACTAAACCACACGGCTTTTTACCCTCTTGTTTTATATCTTACCTACTATGCTTACTTTGATTAGATAGAAAGAATTTCTTTAAGGCGGGGGGACCCCTTTCACCTTGAACCTTGGGACTCTCACCTTTAGCCCTCATCATAAAAATCAACAAATAAGGCCAACAGAAGCCAGGAGCCATAAGCAAGCCTAAGTGAACCAAGTCTCACCTAACTAAGGGAGGGAAAAGTAAAGGGAAGGGAAGAACAATTTCTTAATGGCCTACCCGATTGGGCATAGGCACTAATAAGTTTGGTTGGCACATATTTTGAAAAACTGTACCTAAACTCACCCATTCCAAGTTGCCGCTAGACGATGAGAAAAGTACCCCCCTGTTCAATCATACCCAAAAGAGATTTCCCTTGGAATATCGAAACTCGTGCCATGATTAGTGAAAAACTCCCTTGGAATACCAAAACGTGAAATGATGTGGTTGAATATGGAAAGAGTTTTTATCCCACCATCGTTATTGAAAGTACGAATATCTTCAACCCACTTCATAAATTAGTCTACGACTATGATAATGTAGTTGTGATCCTTAGTTGAGGTCGGGTTACAAGTTGTAAAATAAATACCCCACTTAGTGAAAGGTCTGACAGTGATGACAGGGAAAATCGGAGTTGGATGGGTGTGCATTTTCCAAGTATATACCTGACAAGGATGGCACTTCGTGACCGTTTCCATGCAATCCATAAAAATCAAGGACCAAAAATAGCTTGAACGTAAGATTTTTTGGGTTGTAGATAGATGAACTCCACAAGATCCACTATGGAAGTCATTAAGAACAAACTCATCTTCCTTTAAGGTTAAACAATGCATAATGATTGAGTCAATCCCACGAATATACAAAGTGTCACCGATAATAATATATTTTTTAGCTAGGTGACACAATTTTCTATGTTCATCCTTCGAACAAAATTTAGGGAACTTAGAAGTTTGGAGATATACTATGATGTCTTCATACCGAGGATATTGTGAATAGATTAGGAATATATGTTCATCAATAAATGACTCTTCATAAACAACATCCTCTTCACAAGGAAACTCTGAAATCAATTCCGCGAATACTAAATATTTTTTAGACTTGGCTAACATAAATTCGAGATAGAATTATTGTAAGACGATAATCCATTTATTATACCTGCCCCCAATCACTGACCTACTGACGATAAACTAAAATGGGTTGATGTTAGCCAACACAAAAAATATTCTAAGAAGAATAGAATGATGGAGCTACTACAAAGTGTAAACTACTGCTAAATCCAATTTCTCTATATGAGAATACCTAAGTTGAGGACCGACTAAGACTTGGCTCAAATACTAAATCACATGCTCTCTAAGAGCATCGTCTTCCTAAACCAGAACCATACTAATGGTTGATTCTACTGCAGTGAGATACAAGAGGAAATCCATACTATAATCAGGTGGACTAAAAATAGGAGAAAAGGTAAATTTAATTTTCAAAGCATCGAAGGAGCTCTGAGAAAAATCATTCCAAAAAATTGGAGCCCCTTTCTTTAGTAATCGTATAAATCCTTACGTAATCTCGATGTAATTTACAATCAATATCCTTGAGAAATTGGGTTTTCCTTGGAGACTTTGAAGTTGACGAACTGTCGATTGGGGAGGCAAATGAAGTATTGCCTCAACCTTGAAGGGATCAACATGAATCCCTTCATTGGACATAATGAATTACAATAACCGACCGGATTTGACAGTGAAAATTCATTTATTAGGGTTCAAATGGATCTTATATTGATGACATATTTCAAAAATCAAACGAAGTGTTTTGGATGATCAATTCGATTTTAAGAACAAGCAGCTAGGTCATCCAAACATGCTTCTATTATATGCTTGATTTCATGGAAAGCATTAGACATGACCCACTTAAAAGTAGCTCCAACATTTTTTAGGCCAAAAGGCATCTTCTTGTATGTAAACGTACCCCATGGGAAAATAAATTTTGTCTTGTGTTGATCTTCAGGATGGATAGTTATTTGATTATATCCCAAAATACCATCCATGAAGGAAAATACCACATTTACAACGCACTCATCAATGATCTGATCAATAAATGGAGTGGGGAAATTATCTTTAGGACAAGCCTTATTCAATTACCTAAATTCGATGCATACCCAGATTTTTCCTTGCGTTTTATCAAGAGGGAATGGATTCAAGACCCATTTAGTTAGAGGAATGTGGTATATGAAACCCACCTTAAGCAGATTTTCAACCTTATCATTAATAGATATAACTTTCCTAGGGTTTACCTGTCGAAGATTTTGTCGTACAGGCTTAGCATTTTCATATGTCTTGATCTCATGTTGAACTTTCGATGGATCAATTCTAGGCATTTCTTCATAAGACCAAGAAAACACATCTCGAAATTCCTTAAAGAGGTCAGTATAAATGTTAATTTCTTCAGGGGAACATGAAACTCCGATGAAGATATTCTCGATGATATTGGGATTCCTGGAAATGTTCACCGAAATGGTTTCCGAGATATTAAACATATTACCTTTGGCAAAAATCTATGATGGAGCCAAAGGATTTAGAATTTTATGAACACTTCTAGTTGAAGAAGGAGTGGACAAATTTGATTCAACTACATGCAAATTAGGGAGAAAATATTATCAATGATGCAAATCATCCCACAATCTTTCTGCTCCATTCATTGCTTCTAAGACTGCCTCCTCAGATGGTAACACAATGTCAAGGAAATCCATAGCCAAAGTAGAGTCAACAGTCTAGACCGGAGCCACATGACCATCCAAACCCTCTGATGGGGGAGGAATATCGTCATAATTTGTAGAATTCACAATAGATTAGTACCTAATTCTGTTGCAGATATAGGATATGTCATTCCACCTACTTTCCCCTCTTCTAATGTGGAAATAGAGGGGCGTAAGGGCCAAGGATCATAAAAATAATGAGTTATGAATGAAACTTTTCGAGTAGTGATCCTAGAGGATAAAATGACATTAATATGAGCGGTAGGAGAAGGCAGATCAAAAGAACCCATCAACGAGGAATACATTCCAACTCCCAAACTCTCAATAGGTTGCTTGGTATTCTTTACCAAGGAGGTGGTAGAGTCAGAAGATTCATTGGGATCATTAGGATAATACGCCATTTAATAAATTATAACAATTATCCCTTCATGAGGGAAGCATAGGATGCGAAACAATGATGAAACAATAGCATCCATTGCATAAAATCAATTTCAACCCAAAAAAATATTATAATTAAGGTTGGAATCAACTATCTCTAACTCGACATTGAAAACCTTTCCCCCAACGTAGACGGGAAAGGTTGGAATGACCATTGAATGTAGTAAGGATAGTAGGGGAAGGAACAACCTTCGGAGACTCGATAGCCTTACAACATGACATCAACATGACACATGTGGAAGCCCCTTCATCAACTATAATTCGAAATATATTCATTTTCCAATATGTAGATTTAATATGGAAAGCCATGTGATGAGGTAGTCTCTTCTTAACACTTGAAATATCAAATGTAATAACAAGAGAGTTCTTTGGATCCACTACTCTGATCGCAGTGAGAAATGCAATCCTTTATGTAGGACATGACTGGAGTACCTCTAACATTGACATCACACAAGAGCTCTAAGCTAGATCTTATACAATAAAATAGTTTCGAGCAACCCTAACATTAAGATTGATAGTTGAACATTTTGTAGAGCCTTTTGACATCTGAGGTATAGAGTTAATTGTGAGCCTCTTGATATGGAGTAGCTTTGGCGTATCAGAAGAAACCTTAGCTTTAGAAGCTTTTGACTCACCATAATCATGTCATATTGTAGCAACATCAACATGAGACCCTACCATATATACATTCGATGTGGATTCCCCATCCTTGTTGCCCCCTGCAAGGGTTCTAGTACCAGCATTAGAACTAGCAAGCATTTGTTTCCCTAAGGGAAAAGGGTTAGTCAATAC
Source organism: Pinus taeda (assembly GCA_000404065.3). Taxonomy (NCBI): domain Eukaryota; kingdom Viridiplantae; phylum Streptophyta; class Pinopsida; order Pinales; family Pinaceae; genus Pinus; species Pinus taeda. The sequence continues at coordinate 10,874 of APFE030428486.1, forward strand.
AACTTGGGAACTTGAAGAAACCTACTGGGCTAACAAGTGTTGATCCTCCTCAATATGAGGGAAACGATGGGTAAGATGATCCCCATTGCATAACTTCCATGGGAATTTTATTTTCTTTTTCTATTCCTTTTTTCCCTCTCCAGTATCATTACTGGGCTTATTTTCATTCCCCTTCCTAGCCTTATCTTTCTTCTTAACACATCCCTTCTTCTTCCCATCATATTTTTGGTCTCCTTTGGGTTTTGAAGATTGGACAACACAAACTGCTAAAGGTTGGGAAGGAATAGACATTGATGGTGTAGCATGTGCTGGAGAAGCAGATTGTAAAGGAAATTGTTGCAATTTATTTAGCGGGTTAGTCATACTGCTATCTATTAACCCTACAATTTCGTTGGCATGGGGTCCTGGCTTAGGTAACTGCAGACTGAGAGTATATAAGTTCTAGCTAGTAGGCTCTAAAGATGGCTTGTTCTTCAGTGAACACTTTGGAGAGTGACACATCCTTATAAATATCTAGCTGCAAAGATTTCATAAACCATTCGAGAAGAAACTCGTCAGGGATATATGCCTTGATGAGCCTCTTCCTTTTGTGCCGCTCCTAGATGTGGTTAGAAATATGAGCTGCTTTGTCTTGTTCAAAACTAGCTAGAAGGTGAGTTCCAACAGCATATCGAACAAACAACTAAAAATGATTTAGAAACATAGTAACCTATTCACCAATTATAGCAAAGCTACCCCCTCTAATACCAATATACCAATTTGTAGTGTTTCTAGTTAGGGTGCGTTGGAATAATCTAAACTTGATCGAATCATTGATCAAGGAGTTATATGAGCACCACAAATTGAACGTGGTTATATGATTAGTCGGATCCTCTCCAAACTTCCCTTCGAATTTTGGAATATCAGATGGAAGTTTGGTGGTGACCGGAGACCAAGCTGCATTTTATTGGATCAGATAACTTTTCAATCTCAAAATATCTGGAGATTTTAAAGTTTCTAGGAATTGTAAGCATAGAGAAGGAGGAGAATTCTACCCACCAAGAGCATAATTTTTAACATTAGGAAAAGAGTACATTGGATTTGGAGAGACACCAGGTTGCCATGGGTTACTCGTAGAAGTACCTGAACCATAAGGAAATCCTTGTGGCCTAGAAGTATTTAGAGAGTATCCACCCCTATCGCAGGGCAACTATACATAGGGTAATTTCCTCGTAGGGAAACATTGAAAGAAGGGGAAAGCCCCTAATAAGGACTCCATGCACTAGGTAGTGGAGGAAACACCTGTGAGGTCTCAACAGAAGGGAAGGGCATACTCGCCTATTAACCAAATAGATGGGATAAGTTCATAACCCCTAAACCACTAAAAAAATGATTTGCCCATCCTTGATTTCCTTGGAAAGGATTAACATTCTGAGCTTGTCCTGAGTTCAAAGATGGAATGGAAGGAGGAATATGACCACTTCCAAAAGAAAAACCCTGAAAATATGTTGAACCATTTGTCACAGAAGTCATAGATGTAGAAACAATAGAGGGGAAGGTTGAAGGAATCAAAGGAATCCCACTAGATGGCATTCTGAATGCATAGGCACCAGTGAAAGGGGTAGAAGGTTGGGTGCCCCCAATCAAATCTCTTACACTATCAATCCAAATATCACAACAAAATACTTTGGAGAGTGGAATATAAACAATAGTATATCGATACGTGCATAAAATAAACAAATTTTTACAATTTTCAGTAACCCAACTTCGTTATATTAACCATTGTAATACAATTTTCTAGGGCTCTCTTACTTGGAATACTCCCCTCATACAGCCATTGATACAAGGAATACAACTAGGGTTTGGTGTCAGTCCTTGGACAACCAATCTACCTTAAATAAGATACAATATGAACTACTAGCCAATCTAGTGCACTTCACAACTCCAGTAGTAGTACCTGGAACACATCTTCCTAGTACTTTGGCTCCCGATCTGCAAAAATACCACTTTGCCTCTATCAATGATCTTTCTCCTTCAGTTCATAGAACATGGCTCTAATCTACTCTCTAGCTGACCATTCATCCATCAGTGCAACAACACATAGGGTCTTCTTGCGAGTTGTTCACAACTTCATTTGTGAACAACTCTAGACTGCCCACTATTGCTCCTCAACTCCTTTGGGACTTCTTGCCTATTAGCCGATGAAAATACCCATTTTTACCTACTTCCACCTATTCATTTATGTCCACTTTATATCTCTTATGAATTTAATCTGTATCGCAATTAATAAAAGGTATAACACATTGGCATGTCTTCTTGGATTGTTAATTACTGACGTAGTAGTCATAGGGGAACACTACTTAAACGACTTGTTGATCATATTTCTTGTAGATTACTCAGCAATTTGTACCAGATATTGTTTGGCGGAAAAAAAACCCATTGTGATGTGGTCGATCATGCATTGGTGGCTCTATTCGAGGGTTAAGCCATCAACTGATCAAATTCCTAGATAGCTGGCAGACACAGCTTTGTTACTATCTTTTCATTTTGTTTTGTATTAGAGGAAATGTTGTATATTTTTGGGACAGTCGGATCACCACAATATCTAGGTTTGTTAAGTTATGCTATTCCATGTAATGACGGTTGTGTATAAGTATGTCACAACTAAGAAGAAATGGATGACCTTCCTTTCATTTGTAAGAGCAGAACTCAGCTTGTAAGATTTTATGAATTAATAAGAGTATATGTTATAGCATTTTTCAACACTTTTGTAGTTATGATGCTCTTATATGGCTTTGGAAAACCTTTTCCCATTCAAATTTGGTCATTTATTAAAATAAAATAAAAAATTCCATATGCGACTCTACCCTTATAAAAGCATGTGTACACATGGGTACCACATTACCAAACCCACGTACATAATTTAAAGTATAAAAAAATAAAATATGTCCTATTTTTCAGGCGTGGTTTACGGGTTTCATTGAAAGCCCACCTATAGGAACCCATGGCCTAACTGAATCAACTGATTTCTAGTGGTATATATACACCTCATGGGAAGGTCTAAAACATAGAAGGAGATATGATATCAACATTATAGTCCTTTTGTCCCTAGGTCAAGTCTGATTTTCCTTGTGCCTCCTGCACTCCCAGTCATAGGAAACCCTTATTTCCTTGCAGAGATGTTCATCTTCCATTATATGAGATCCTTTGGCACATGTTGAGAGGTGATATTTGAGCCTTGAGATAGATGGATCCAGAGGAAGGTTCGTTGGTTCCGTGGTCGGATCAGGTTGTATTCTTCCACTCCTATTTGTTGATATCAATAAAGAAGCTATGTCTTGTTCCTGAAATGTTGTTATATCATGTTTTTATGATTCATGTCTAATATATCATGCTTTATTTATCTATACTTCATGATCTAAGATGTTTAATATGCACATTCTTTGAACTACTTTCAATGTATATGCTTCTCTGGTTTGAGTTACAAGTCTGAACACTTTGGAGGAAGCAGAGGGTTTGGACCCTAGGAGATTGACATCAAAAGTACAACCTCTGGGTATTCCTAAAAACCCCAACTTTAGTATTTTTCATAGTTTTCTTGCTTGAATGAGTGCTTCTTGTTGATAGTCTACCATCAATCTGTTGAGGTTGTCAACCCTTACTTAAGGGAGGTTTCTCCCGCAAACAATAGCAACATATCATTAACTTGGTATGACCTTTAATTCTTCAGCTACGACCTTGATCGGAGATTTTGTCCCATTCTTTCGATCAGGTGCTTTTGGAATATAGTTCGTGTGGTATAGGTATGTCTTTTATTGATATTGTTAATGTTTTATGATTTTTGTTCATTTCCTTATTGCTATTAAGAATTGTTGTTACTCTGGATTGTTATTACTCAAGGTCGATCTTGTTTAAGATTATTGTTACTTTATTTTTTGATTTCTGTTGGACTTTATTTAGAATTATTTTGGGCCAATGACTTTGCATTTCATAATTGATCAATACTAGGTAGTTAACGTGTAGTCTGCATAGACATTTCACAATAACCTTGAAATAACCAGACGAACTCTTGATTGACAATAATTGTATTAAGGGTCTAAATCTATAAATTTATATTAGGACCTAAAAATTTTGGCATCGTTGTCAGGAAGGCTATCAAACACATAAAAGTACAACCAATATTGACCATAGAACTAACTCTCTCATCCTGGTCAGGTGAGGTTTACACAAACCCTTTTAATAGGACCCGAACATTGGGATATTGTTGATTGTTTTGATTTAATTTTATGTCTCTTAGATTGTATAAATAGGGAAACAAAACCAAGGGGAAGAGGAAGACCCATGAAACTCATAGGTTGTATAGGTCAAGGAAGGAAGGATCTAGGTATAATCACCTATATTCATAAAATCATCTAGAGAGATGAATTAAGAATTCCATCACGAGGTGTTGCCAAGGTAAGATCTCACACAAAATATGGGACCCATTAAACATTGCAGCCAGAGCCTTCCTCAACGGCAAGAGTGGAGCATAGAGAAGAGGAAGTATGGATTAGAGGATCTGAATAATTAATTATTGAAGGTTTTGGAGACAAAGGGGTGGGGGGAGTAAACTCTCCGCCTGACCAAGGAAGCGCTATCAAGAAAACTCAACCATGTATTGTGGAGCAGTCGGAACTTGTTGAAATTCCAAGTGAATATTAGAGGATATTCATGGCCAATACAAATTCTGCAATTGAATTCCCCATTGGGGAAATTAGAGGTGATGTACCCCTGAAGCCTATTCCTCTAACAACACTACTAATTTTCACGGTCTCTCTTCCGAAAATCTGGATACATTCCTCTTCGAATTTGATGTTGTCTGTCATGGGTATGATTATGTTTCAGATGCTCAAAAACTAAATGTATTCCCTGCTACTTTGAAGGGGCCAACATTGCAGTGGTTTATGGGCTTAAGAGGAAATTCTATCATGACGTGGGAAAATATGAAGCAAACCTTCCTTGAGAAATATCAGGACTACTATAAGTCTCTAGACATCAAAGAAGAGATCTTCAAGATAATGTAGATGGAGGACGATAATATGGAGGATTTCGTGGAACATTTTAAATATAGCTTGCAAATATTGGGTCATAGTGACCTGGATAAAGGTATTTGAAAGATAATCTTACTCCGTGCATTAAGGGAAGAATCTCTGTAACTTCTAAATGTGGTAGGAAATGGGGCAATCTCAAAAGAAGAATTTGATACCATCTATGATCTGTGTATCAAATTTCATGAGGAGCTACAAGGCATAAGAAAGGAAGACATGAAGCTTATACAAAAACCCTCAAATCATCCAGTGGTGAGGTCATAAAAGTAGAAATTGGGAACTTACTAGACAATTTGAGAATTGACATCTTAAGTACATTGTCTTCACAACTAGACATTTTGCAAGCAAAACAAAAACATATCGAAGACAAGAGATCAATATTTATAATATGCCCACAATGTAGGAAGAAACACCCTCTAAAGGAGTTTCCACTTAATTCCATCGAAACCTATGCAATATGTGAGAAAAATCACTCTATAAGTACGTGCCCATCGCTTCTTGGGATGAAGGCAATTTTTTAGGGGACAAATGAAGAAATGGAGTAGGTCTATTTTATGGGACCAAAAAAGTCATGAAAACTGTGACCTTAGGAAATGAATGAAGGTATGAATCAAGACCCTTCTCAATATTTTAATAATTGGAACTATGGGTCTCAACCTGCAACATTTCCCTCTCCTTTATGGTTGCAGTACTAATAGTATCCTATGCCATGGCATACATGGTCACTTCAAGTTGGTCCAGTACCTTCATGGTCTCATAACTTGCATGAACCCCCTCTTCCTAAAAATCAATTCCCTCAGCCTATGACACAACACCAATTAAAACTTCCACCAAATGTGTATGCCAATACACTTCCTATTTGCCTTCAACTGCCTATTTAAACTAACCTGAATCCAAATAATAGGGAGTCCAACAGGTTGAGACACACAACCTTCCTGCATATGGTATTTCCACTTAAGAATGTAATGAGTTGAATCTTCGATCTTGACGAGTGGTGAATACAAGGACTTCACCAATAATTATTGATCAAACAGAAGCAGAAGTTTCATTGTCAGAACTAGAATTTGTACACCCCTCTATGGAAGTTGGGGGTAAACCAACACAAATTGCTGAAGAACAATAGCCCCCCACTAAAAAAAATTGGGTCGAGGGGGTGACGCAAGCCCACCTTATCTTGAGAGGTTGTCCTTGAATAAAGATAACCCTCAACCTTAATTTGACCTCTTAGGGGAAATACATAATTTATTTGTTAAAATATCGTTGCTCCAAGCCATGAGAGATGTGTCAATTTATTCCAAAACAAATTCGGAGTTGTACTTAAAGAAACCAGGGAAAAGCCCTAAAGACTCACCCAATATTCATGTCATGGGGATATTGTCAAACATGATGTTGGGGAAAATTACTCTCGTTAAATATGATGACCCAGGAAAACCCATCCTCATAATTCAAATCAATAGCATTGACATTCCAAATTTCCTAGTGGACCTTGGGGCAGAAATTAACGTTATACCTCATAAATTGTGCTTACTCTTGGTTTATTCGACCTTAAACTAACCCCAATGGTTATAGAACTTGTAGACCAATCTACTGTGAAACCTGTAGGAAAATTGGAATATGTAATCATTTCCATGGATTCTTGGGAATATCTTGTCGATCTCTTCGTATTGAACACTCAATCACGAGTAGGAGGACATCCCCTGATTTTAGGAAGACCATGGCTTGCTAAAACTTATGACTACATTGGGTGTCGATCTGTGAAAATGGTAACATCAAATGGGGAAATTATGAAGAATCTTGTTCTTTATCCTCCTCGAGAACCAAGCTCATTGGTTAAACCTGGTATATCTCGGAACAGGAGTCATCATTTTGGGATGAATCTAAACTAGAACATGAATATGTTAAACCAATTGTTACCATTAGGAAATCTCTTTGTTTCAAGGGATAAATGGAAGATGATGCTATTAACACGTTCATCAGTAATCCAAACTTCATTTCTTTCTCGACCCTGTAGGTTTTAACCCCATACAGAAATTACCTGCATACGAATTCTAAATCACAGGAAAAATAAAAATGCGAGAGCATAACACATAAAACACGTATACACAAAGATTTCCCATTGGATCCCAAAATCGGGACTACACCTGATTTTCGTTTGTGTCCTTTAATGGTACAGACATATTTATCATGTCGAAGCATCTAATACCATGGACCGAAAACCATCGCGTCCAAAACCATGGACCAAAAACCATCGCGTCCAAAAAACATGTGCGAAAATCATGCACAAAACCATAGGTGGGTCCGCCCAACCTAACATAGGGTCCAAAACCAAAATTTTCCGTACCCCTCAAACCCCCTGTTAACTATGTGGAAAGAATATAACACAACCCAACAGACCCAACGACTATTAGAGTGTGTTATGAGTTGTACTACCTAGGAAGCTATTGAACCAAAAATCGAAACTGAAAACATTTATGTCACAGTAGTTCATAGCAGTATCCCAGTAGAGGTTGATCCGAGGAAGACCCTGAATATTAAACCCAACCTATCACCCTCCCAAAATGAACAATTATTAAATATCCTTCGAAGAAAGACGAATGCCTTTGCTTGGGAATACATGGATATGAAGGGAATCCATCCTAATTTATGT
>APFE030428486.1:38368-55675 GCA_000404065.3 Pinus taeda
CAATATTATGGTTTTTTTAACAATATTTTGAATTAGCAACATAAATGATCTAATATCACATGTCTCACCAATTATAATTCTTATTCTTTAATGTATGATTACTACCAATATTATAAAATTATTTAATGTAGTTTAAATCATTCATTAATTACAATTATAATGAGGTGTGGTTTAAATATGTTAAATTTTAGAATTTTTAAGAATTAGTAAATTTTTTATACCAAATTTTAATTTTTGTTATTTAAAATAGATTTTTAATTATATATAAATTCAATATCGGGAAACTTGGATAGTGAAAAGTATACCAATTAAATTTGTAACTCCAAAAATTCTTACCAAATTCTAAACTTATTAAAAAAAAATATGTTAAAAAATTCTCAAAAACGTAAAACCATTCCCATTAAATACCATTATCATTTCAAAAGAAGTTTGAGTGAAAATATCTAGTGAAAAAGATGAAAAACGGTGTTGGACAACTTCGTGAACATGGAGCTATGTATGGTTAGACGTTCCATCGACCAACGTACATTGCAATTAATGCGGCATTTTCGCGCTTCCAGGAATCTTTTATCCCACCCATATCGCCAGAACACTTTAAAGTATCACTTTAATACGATGCACATCACTATTTGGAGTTCCAAGTCCAGACGTAACAAACACGTATACTGTGGAGTCATACATATATATATGAGGTCTATGACAAATATACAATATATAAACAAGTTTTATTTAATGTAAGTAATTGATTAAGATTTTTATTTCTTATTATAAAAGATAAAGTTTGAGGTTTTTTAAATTTGGGATATATCATGTATATGACAAATATACAATATATAAACCAGTTTTATTTAATGTAAGTAATTGGTTAAGATTTTTATTTTTTATTATAAAGGACAAAGTTTGAGGTTTTTTAAATTGGGGATTTTGAGGGGATTTTTCTTAAAGTTTAGTTAAAAAAGAAAAAATCAAAGAGGAATGGTGTAAGAGTATTGAATTACTCATAAATTTGTGTAAAAGTATATAGAAAATCTCTATTATATAGTATTAGATGAGTTCTTTTGTCGAATAAGGATAACTACCACAATTGGGCAGATGCAAGTTTTTATGTGAACTTATAACTCACCATACTTAGCTCATAGGGAAATGAAGCATATGAAAATACAAACTTCAACACCACCCTCCCCCCTCCCACCAAGTGAAACATAAGGAGTAACTAAAGAAAAAAGAAAACAAAGAATGAGTCCCAACAACTAGGCTTGATTAAGTACCCATGTACAAACTCTCATAAGCGAAGAAAGAGAGAAACCCCCCCCCCCTCCAATTAGAGAAAGATGCCAATGCTTAAATTATCATGGAGCTGAAAATGTAGATCCCATAAGTCTGCTCCAATGAAAAAGTATGAAATGCTGAAGTACCAAAATTGTGAAGATGAGAGCCATGAAACCTCAATGAGGTCAATCGATCTCTATAGTAGGATTCTTGCAGAGGCACAAGGGTGGCAAACGCTGTCAACTTATCCCAAAAAACCTTCAAAGGCTTCAAACAGAAGCAACACCATCAACCAACAAACAAACAATAAGGCTTGTAAGTATGGCAAACTCAACTCAACCGTCATACAAAAACACTCTCGGAGTTGTTTGAACACCATCAGCATCACATTGATAAACACATAAATATTTGTAACCGTCTAACTTGCCCCCCTAAAACATAACTGTAGAAGGAGTTGGAATAAATAGTCTTTATTGTTAGCAAATTCCCCCCCCCCCCCAAAAAAAAACACAACTGAGAGAACAAAGGAAATCAACAATGAACAATTGATGCAAAATGACGATATGAAATCTTCAAGCATTGTTTCAAATGACAACATGACCATCCATCGATCCATCCACAAACAATCCTAATGGTTAGCACTAGTCCAAAATTCATTCTTTCACATCTCTTCTGTAACAATCTGAATGTTGGACTACTAGTTGACCAATAATGTTGATGCTTGGATAGTTTCCTTTGATGAGGATCTAGAGATGCCTCAATCTTTGTTTTTGCAGACTCAAATTTGGGTGCCACAACATTTTCATCTGGAATGACATTAGCAGTTATGTCATCAATATGTTTATCACAATTAACAAGAGCATTTCCTTCAAGCACCTCATAGTTGGATGTAGGTTATGCGGAGGCAACAAGATCATATCCAAAACATGCTCTCATAAGATGTTAGGTTTTCCATTACGCCAAAAACCCACATGCTTTAGTGAAATTCCAAACCATTAGCATTACCTTTTTAAGTGGTCCCAGGGTGGATATCATAGTGGCGGTTAGTCCATGTGATCGATTTCCAATGAGACGAGTGTGAAAATCTAACACCCCCCATTAAACGCAAATCGGGGAATCGAACCGGGGCCAAAGCTCTGATTCCGTTGCTGCAAGTTTGACACTAGAATCCCAAATCTCCTTTCCGAAAAGTTAAGCAACCAAAGTGGTATTTGACGCAAAAAATAATGTCATTAATACACAAACTTCTCTTATGTGCACTGCAAAGCTAAGAATCTGGGAATGTCGATCCAGGGTCATGACCATGGTGTAGCAAATTTTTGTATGTGTCTGAGCATTTGGCCAACTCATAATTCCAGGGATCTTGCTCTGCTCCAACATAAATAATTTGAATCCTACCTCAGATAGTAAACCACTCGATGCTTCAGATCCCCAGTGGTTTGGCTTCTACGTGACACTTCATACTTATTTTAGAATCTGTGGATTGAAACGCCTTGTTCTAGGAATCTTCTCGCACAAGATTACTCCAGAAAATTTCCATTTTCCTTAGAGGGTCAGGTGTAGATTCCTTGACCATCTCAAGAAAATAACATTCCAAAACTATTTCATTGCTCCTTAAGAAAGGAAGTTGCTGCACCTATAAATGCTAGATCACCAAAAGAGAAAAAGATCAACTCTCTCCAGATTCGATGTTGAATAATCAAATGATCATAAAAACTAAACTAAAAAATAATTGTGTAGGGTGGGACATCGGGACATCTAGAAGCTTTTTGGCCTAGTCCTTATTATGTTGTACGATTGTCTTTCTCGATATGGATTCTAAAACCTTATTAGTGTTAGGATATTCCGACACATAGGAAATAGTTAAGTTCAACTTGGTCTAGTATAGAGTTAGGTAAAAGTGTGTTTCTTTACTATGTACATTTGTAACTTACAATCCGACGGTCACGATATGTAGTGATCCGACGGTTCATTCTCTCCTCGGTATTACCGACACTTGATCCGTGGCTTGACACCCGATTGGTCAATGAATTCTATTTAAAGCGCATGGAGGGTCATTTGTAGGTTCACCGTGCATGAGAGAAGCTTATGTAAATTTTCATTCTTTTATTAATAAATTGCCTGTAGTAGCCACGTTGGCGCAGGTTGTGGACTGTTTCCCTCTCTGAGGGTTTTAACCACGTCAAAATACTGGTGTATTGATCTGTGATCTGTTTGTGAGCGGTGTCCTTCTGGTGTTCTGTCTGAGGAACTTACCCTGTAAATTCCTACAATACTTACGTGCTAATACTTTTTAGGGTTTTTCCTTGTTAATTTTAGGGTTTTTAACTATCCACTTATGTTGGTATTTCTCTTCCTCCTTTTCTTTATATTTATATCTCTTCTCTATTCTTTTTCTCAAAACATTCTATCTTGATGACGGGTCCTATTTTAGACTCAAAACAACTTGAAGGGTTTTTGCTTGTTAATTTTAGGGTTTTTAACTATCCACTTATGTTGGTATTTCTCTTTCCTCCTTTTCTTTATATTTATATCTCTTCCCTATTCTTTTTCTCAAAACATTCTATCTTGATGGCGGGTCCTATTTTAGACTCAAAACAACTTGAAAATGAAACTATCCTGTACACTCTCTTCTTCAACATCATGTTTGTATGATGTTAAGAACTACAAATAAAAGTTATACTGAAATTTAATATTCTTGTTGCCTTTGTTGCAAAAAACATGCCTTCCTTGTATTGATATAAATGACACTGTACATTTCCTATAAATACAATGGCATGGGAGCATCAATCAAATCTAATGCCTGCAATGATGGTCATCTACCCAAAACTAACAATTCAATACTTTAAAAAATATTTGTTAACAAGTTTGTGTGCTTGTTTCCACATGTAGTTAGCTCACAAAGTTATCACAAAATTTATATTGATAATCTTAGAAACTTCTCAAGGGCTTAGTCCTATGAAACCGTGAATTGGTGGCTCTTTAATGCATGCTATCAATGACTCTACTAGGTAGTGCTTTTCATATTTGTTTTATGTAGTATATATCATTAACTAAGATATACAATGAAAAACACATCTTAAGTCTAAATTCATCGAAGTATAACAAATCAATACACATCACTTGAAGTATCAAGGAGATCTATGTACTAAATGAGAATAGTCAAGAAATCTACAACACTATTTTAGATATTTAGAAAACCCAACTATTTGCATGGCACACATATACCACTAGTTGTAAGTGAAGGCGATAAATATCTTATTGCAGTATAAAGTATAAATGTACATCATGACAAAATTCTCACATGGTTGGCTCAATCTATCCAAATGCACATATAAATACATGTTGATATAATCATCACACTATTCAGTTATTTAATCTATTAACAGTGACACTGAAGCTTGTACTTGTTATATTGTTTGGTCTTGTACCTAGTGTAAGATTGAAGAGAGAAAATTTGAAAGGAAAATTAGTGTAGTTTGCTTTGGAGAGAATGAGTCCACGATGATGAACAAGATTCAGAGGTACATTTGGTGAGGGTGGCTAGACCTACTGAAGAAGAATAGACGTGATTAGTGCATGGTGTCCACCACCCAATACACCTTCATTTCAACACTCTTATGACATCTACTCAATTCCAATTCGCTTGCATGAGGATAAGTTTGATATAGTAGTGGACTAATAAACATCTCAACTTGTCCTAAGTCCATCACATGCATGATATGCTCTATGAGATGGTCGTTTAAGGAACAACACAAACCAAATGAAGTAGCAAAAGCCAAAGTATTCTATCAATGCTGGTTTAAGGTTGACCACCAACTCTGGAACTTGACCCTAATTCTCAATGGTTCCTAGAACATTTCCAGGTTTGGCGAGAAGTCATTGCCTTCTACAGATTGGAAGTGCTCACAAATTGTGATTTGAAGATGATCACAAACTGAATCACACTCATGTCTTTGATTTTGGCTACAACTTCAATTCTGATTTAGACTTGAGGCTCTAGTTTTAGCTATTGCTCAGGGTCACTTGTGCATGCTTGATTGATAAGGCTTCAAAACTAGAAGCTTCACTACCAATAACTAATATTCCTCTCATGAAATAAAGTAAAAAGGTAAAAATATTTCCACAAAACTCATATGGATGAAGATCAAATACTATGGTCCTCCCTATGACAAACTCAAAATAACTTAAAAAAACAAAAACAAAAAAACAAAAAAATTTAAAAAACCTTGTTTTTAAATTATCATTATTACGTTGTTTCTTGCCAAGCAAGTTGTCTCCTTATGGTTCCATAAACCCATGGAATCTTTAAGCTTCCAATATTAAAGTGTTCTCCTTCTAAAGTGTTCTCCTTCTAAACTTGCCTCCACATGGTTCCATAAGCCCATGGAATCTTTAAGCTTCCGATATTAAAGTGTTCTCCTTATGGTTCCATAATCCCATGGATTCTTTTAGCTTCAAATATTCTATCATTAATAATGCGCTTCTCCTTAATAACTCGGTATGCGACAAAAGGTTCTCTAAAGACCATAAACTGAAAACCCAAAATCAAGTGGTCCCCAAAGATTCAAATGATTTTTCCATAGAAGCCGGTAAGGTTTTACTGTGTCATTTAAATTTTAAACCCAAAATAACATCGACGTATCATTCAGTATTAGCAGTCAGAATTTCCCATTTAGGATGGGTTCCAATAGTAAAAATCGTGTGCTCGCTCGACAAAAACTTCAGCTTAAAATTAATCTGAAATTTCAAGGATTCGATGGATGTGGTTTACGTTATAACTAGTAGAGAGAAGCTTGCTGGGATTTTCAAAACTAGTAAAGAGAAGCTTGATGGCATTTTCAAGTATAAAACTGATCTGTACAACTAGGGCGTTGGGAAAAATGGTTTTTGTTTGTTCTAGTCATAGGCGTTGGAAGAAATGGTTTTTGTCTGTTCTAGTCGTCAAGCTTAAGAAGCACATTATTTCCGAGTAGGTTGTTCCGCATTCCCAACACTATTAAATCACTGGAAATCTAAGACGGTACAGAAAATGAAACAATACAAGGCCCTTCTTATACAGGCCCATCCCTGCGCGACCAAATCTTAGAATTCCCCTTTCGAGTGCTTGAAATCTCTAGAAATTCATAAAAGATACATAAATATGGAGCGAGTTAGGATCGCCTAAGCAAGCAAAGATGTTGGACAAGGAGCGAGAGGAGTTGCAGTTCCTGAACGTGTTAGGGATTTTGTCGGAGGCCTTCAAGATCCTTCATTCCTGTGTGAGACAGGTTGGGCTCAGACTTGAGAATCTTGAACGAAATGCAGCAAACAACTCCTTGCGCTGAAAGGGGGACTAAGCCAAATTCAGTCCATAAAACGGAACGACCGTCGTTTATCAAAAAATTGGCAGAGTCAGAACTGTCCACACACATAGAAACGGTCATGCGGGAATGTAAGAGCAAGGCAAAAATACAACCAAGGATTCCAAGACCGCTCAGAGTTGCAAAGCTGACAAACTTAGAGAGACGGGGGAGATTTTACAAGTTTCTGATCAAGACTTGCTTTGATACCATTGTTGAAATGTGCAAACCAAAATAAAAGAACAAGCATGAATTTCTATTTGATTAAATAAGATACAAATATAAAGTACAATTTGCTGAACATTGGGTTCAACTTCCAAAATCTTTTCGATACTAAGGGAGTAGCAGTACGATAAAAAAAAACAGTCTACTTCCAATGTCATTTGGACGCTCAGTAAAGCTATAATCAAAAGTTGATAGTGTTTTAAAGCAAAAGCGCATTAACAAGTAAATCAATATTTTGTACTATTTATAATTGAAATTCCAACCTAATTTTTATATATATGTAAAAGTAACATCTTAATAAATAACATTAACCTCAATCTCAGGCATTCCAATGTCATTTGGACACTCAGTAAAGGTATAATCAAAAGTAGATAAATGTTTTAAAGCAAAAGCGCATTAACAAGTAAATCAATATTTTGTATTAATTATAATTGAAATTCCAATCTAAATTATATATGTAAAAGTAACATCTTAATAAATAACATTAACCTCAATCTCAAGCATAAAACCAAATTTTAATCTACCTATTATATAATACAGATTATCATTATCATTATGTTTTTAATCGTACAAATTATTGAAAATAATTTCTAAAATCAATTTATCGTTACGTTTTTAAATCCTAAAAATTATGGAAAATAATTGCTAATTAACAAAGGATATTGCCTATGTTCTGTACCTTAAAAAAAACTACAAACTCAATGTCCAAACATGCATGATCCAAAGATACAAGGAGCATCAAACAGCACGCAATACAAACGGGACTCTCAAAGAAGCTAACAGTTATCATCCCCCACGTTTCCTCCATCTTCTATTTCTTCTTGGCCATCAGCTACAGCTTCCCCTCTTGATGCGTTGTTGACGTCACCTTCAGATACATCTGGAGGCAGTTCATCGTTGCCCTGGCTAGTCTGCATATTAAATAAGATCACAAAGTTAAATATATTTATAATCTCCGTACAAGAATATATCATATTTGCTTCAGTGACAATTCTTCAAAAGAAAATTTTCATATTTGATTTCGTGACATTAGCTGACGAATATTTTTTTTTTTATTTGAAAAATTCACACTGTTTATCATTTTAAATAAGCATATTTTTATATTTAGTTCAGTGGCATTATTTGTTCTAGTGAGGTAGTAGTTTATAATTCTTTAATTTAGAAAAAATAGTGTAAAAATGTAGTTTTTAAACTTTCCAACTTTGTCGATAAAAATTGTTGAACTCATTTTGGAAGTAAACAAACTATAATTTAATAATAATAAATTTTAAAACAATGCATTTGTTCATTAAGTAAATTGTACCTGATCATACCAATCCAACACGGAAATTGCTTTTCCTGCTATAAAAGCTGCATGGTATATTTCTGTTTCTTCACCCAGCACAGCCCATTCATTGCACTTCTCTCTTAGTGCATTCTTTACCTCATTTTTCAAGCAACCAATAAACACATCTGCCAATAAACACCCTAACTTATTGATTGCGTGAGCTGGATAAAGATCGATACCTGTTGATGTGTTGTTCAATCTAAAGTTTGTTGATGTTTTGTTCAAGCTAAAGTTTGCAGCGGCCGTCATGTAGTCCATGGAGTCCTGCATATTTTCCACACTCCTTTGACTTTCTCCGTCGGAAATCCGGGATTTTATATCCTCTATCATTCGCTTCTGGATAGTCCGCACCGGTTTGGATTGAGTGGACTTGTTCTTAAGATACTTATTCCAAATGTTTTGAAGGGCGTCGAATTCCTTGTCGGCTGCGAGGCTTGGTAAATTGGCTTCCGTAGCTGAAGTTTCAATGAAGTCCATCAGAGGCCATGCTTCAGAGTAAGCTTTAAAAGCATGATCAACAACACCAGAGTTAGTGTCGTCGTAAGAGTGCAATATAAAATGGATCAATGACACTGCTTTCAGTTTCCAGGACCTTTGCCCAGCGTAGTCCAGATACTTTTCCTCTCCACCTTCATCTGTAACAGGAACCTCTGCTTTCAGGCACCTTATCATTTTTATCAAATCTAGACTACTGTCGCTGCCTCGTTTCATATGTTCTTTTGTTGACTTAAAGGCCGATTAATTGGCTATCCACAGGCTCTCGGCCATTTCTCCAGGCATTGCTATGCTCTCCAAAACTCCTCTGTACTCGGAAAATTCCGAATTTGGTATTTCCGAGCCAGACAACGACCTAATCTTTTCAGGGTCCATTAGCAATGGCCAGAATAGAATCCAAGAGAGAAAGAAAAAAGCTTTGCTGAGTAAGACTATGAGTATTTGCAGGTAACGGCCTATGAACAATACGATGGTATCTAGATGAACTGCGATGATTAAATCCACAATAACACTTTCTAGGGGTGTTCTGTTACGATTTCTTCTCTCCCGAAACAACGGGCCCTTTAACTGTCCATTTTCCAATTCAATAAGACTCCTCTTCCAAAAGTCCTCCACTTGAAATAAATTATGTCCAACTCTAGGGAAATATCTTACAGCCGTTAACCATCTGACTGAGACCACGATCCATCCGAATAAGGCGAAGATGAACTGAAGACAAAGCGTTGTTTTATTCAGTGGTTTGAGTTTCTTATAATCATCTTTGTAAGTGCAGCTCCATTTAACGGCCATGAGTATAACACAAACTGTGACCAACAGGCCAGCGAATGAACTTACGACTGACCTCGCCATAATATATTCAGGCTGGCTAAAACGAACCACAATCCAACATTTAAGGACATGGTCCCTAATGTTTCCACAGTCTGTAGGCGATTTAGAACAACACGAGAGCACCGAACGAACTTTTCTTCTCATGATAATACGAATGGTTTTGCCAGCTAAGACAACACATATAGAGAGCAGAACCAACAATATAATAACTATGAATACCATAACACTGAACACTTTGAACCATGTCTTCTCATAATCAGAGAAGTGGGCATATATGTAACCAATGAGGTAAATCTCATTAAACATATGGAATAATACGTTTAATGCCAATGCTCCAATGTCAAACCAAACACTTATAAAGCGAGAACTTACCAATCCCGGAAGCAAATAAGCAATGAATTCACAAATCACAAGTCTTCCGCTATCAATTACGAGCTGAATTTTTAGGAAATTTTCCACATCGTCATCTGTTATATTTTCTGTTCCTGTAGTTACATTGACGGTCGAATACTCTACATAATATATGAATAGGAGAGTCAGAGCGTTGAGACCAAGAAATCCTGTTGGAAACCAGCACGCTTTTATCTTGATCGCCCTCCATGCATCCAGTGAGAGTAAGAGAGTAAATATAATTGCGCAAGCACACCCACTTAAAAGATCTGTAGTTTGAGGAGTATACACATACCCCATCTTCCAATGCTAAACTAGACAGCCCTGGAGATTCCTCCCTTCACTTCACCACTCCAGAGAATATAAGAGAGAAGAAATGTGTGCGTTAAAACTTAACCTAACAAATGCGCGTCACCTAAAGGTAGGGCAGCTTTGGCGAGCCATATTTCGTATGCTATAGGTATTGAATGCCCTGACAGTGACAGTGAGAGTGGAGGATTTTGACATTTGCTTTCACCGTAAACCTGTGTCATAATTTTTTCGGCAAACACACTTTCCGGTTAAAGGTTTCTTGAAATAGATTGACGCATCACCCATGGCTTATGGGGATGCTAGATGATCTCATGGGCATGATGGCCAATAAATAATGTTTGCAGTCATACATCTGGCCAAATTAATACAGTAAGTAATCCAATCTGGAATGTTGAAAGCCCATTTGAAGTGAATTTAAATTTGAATTTCCAAGGGCGCTATTTTATTTGCATTAGTCTATAACGCGACTTTTTGAAAGTTTTTTTGGCGGATTTTTCCGGTCAAAATCCGGCAGCAATTCATTGGAATCCCAAGTTTGATAGTTAGTTTCTTCACAATCAATGGCTCCTAGGGGTTTTTCAGGGCGCCGAATCCAAATATGCAGTTAAAAAACCATTTTAACTGCTAAAAATCAAGATATAACCTCATTTCTTCCACCGGATTCAGTCACCGGAATCTCCAAAAAATCTCATTATAGACAACTCCATTTTATTTATTCCAATATCGGATGCTTTTAATTAATTAAGCTTTTATTGCAGCTTGGCCCTGTTCATTTTTTTTGTGATAACCTCCGGCAGGCTGCCTCTTGCAAGTTTTGCATGGATCTGGCTTTGGATGTTTATATTGTAGAAGATTATGCTAGAAGGCGCCGCAAGCCAAATATTATTATTATTTCATCATAGAGGTATGTTTAGGGAATTCAGTGGCCTAGCTTTCACACTAAATATGAATACTTAGTTTTTAATGCATGAAATGTTTTTTGCAATTATATCAAATTTATGTTTAATTTTAATTTTTTTTACTATAATAAAATAAAATTAATTAATAACTTGTAATAAATATTTTTCAGCATTATATACCATTAATGAATAATTATATAAAAATATTTTTTATTTAAACAAGCATTTTTATTACTTAATATCTATATTATTATATAAATATTCATATAATTTGAAAGAAATATTTATATATACACTCACAGCTAACCATAAAAACTTTAATTTGATTCTTTATTAATATAGTTAAAGATGCATAACTATTAAATTGATTTTTATTAATAAATAGTTATAAAGAAGTAAATTATTTTATTATACATATAATTTATACTTTATTCATATTCAATATCTTCTATAGATTGAGATACTTTATATTATATTCCACTAGGAACGATGAAAACTCTAAATGATTTTTTTATTAATAATAGTTATAAAGACAGTACATACCTATTATAATTTAATTAATAATTGATTTGTATAATAATTGGTACTAATATTTATGAGTTTATTTTCATTAATTTTTTAAAAACTAATTTATATATAAATATTTTATTTTTATATTATATTATATTCATCAATATTATATATAAAATTGTGTAAACTCTCATAATTTATTTTAATTTAAATTATTATTTATCAATTATAACTTTTAATTTATCATTGTAAATGATCACCATGATCTTAAGAGAGTCTACAACTCTTCTGTAGGAAACAAATAGATGGTAGCATCTACACCTTACTTTCCCAATCCTTGTTATTTTACATACAATATTAACATACCATAAAGATAAGCTTTTAAGAATATAAATCCAAATATCAAGGCCAACATCTCAAATATTTTTCTAAGTGCAATAAAGACTAGCATTTAAATTGCACTGAACAATCTATGAGTTATTAGACATTCATTTAAACTTGAAGTGGAAGTTCAAATGCTTGGAATTTATTTCCTTATAGCATTAGGTTTTTATTGCAACCATACAAAGGTTAAGAGGAAGGCATATAGATATTTATTTCACTTCAAAAATCAAGTACTCATGAAATATAAAATAGGTAAGAAGACCATAGAAACACCTAGTGGAGTTATTGGAACCTTGTTGAAATACAAGTACTCTAGTTACATTGCAAAGGTCTCACAAAAATCAACTTATATTAATTTTCATGGCTTGAGTTTTTGGCTATAAAGGAAATTCAAAACTAAGCTTAGAAATTTGGTGTTTAATAAATTGAGAAGATAGTTTTTTTTTGTTAAGCTTGGTAGATCCTTCTTGTTCATTATAAAATAAGTAAGCAAGTTACACACATATATCCTGGTTAAGTGGTCTCAACTTGCCCAGCGGGAAACCACGTTTGTTAACAACCTAACTGCAGTTTAAGTTGTCTAGTAGCAAAAAATACTTATTCTATCTATCCAAGCTATATAAACTTGATAGTCATGTCCACAACCATATTCTAGTTGTCTATACATATATATGATTGTAAACTGTAAATTAAAAGCTATCTGCATGAAAACAAATAAAAAAAAGGACTCGGAGTCAATGTTCTATTCCTTCAGTTCGGCGGAAGCCGAAGCCACCGGGGCTGAATCTTTCACTTTGGAGCCTGGAATCTCAGTCGGCACGAACATGCATGGGAAATGTTTCTCTATATGATCCAGGTGGCCATCCTACTTCTACAATTGAAATTGTAGTTTTTGAAAGTCCTATTTATAATTTGGAAAGTCCTAGGCAATGGTCATCCATATTTTCTCCATGGCCTTGTCGAGAAGGCATTTCATAAGCTAATATAGATAAATGGACTATTTGTATTGTGCCTCTTGACCTTTGGTGTGTCCCGAGTTCGGAATCAGGATCTTCCAATCCTTTATGTCTATTGGCTCCACACTCGCTTGACGATTTATATTTTCCTCCCATTTGGCTATGAGTTGTTTGATTTCCCCTATGGTGCTCCCTGCATATGCAACCGCCGCTTCCTAGATCAGGTTGGCCACGAGCTTCTTGCCCCAACGTTTTCCTGCGATGCTCAGCTCAACCTCAGCCTCGCTCCCTCACAGTCTCTTCCTGCGGCCCTTGGTAACCGTTGCTCGAACCATAGCCACAATACGCCTATACCTTCCGTGCACCTTCAAACATTGTTCTAAAACAAATCTCTGTGATTTTCTTGGATAAGAAAAGTTATCTTCCAACTGACCTGTTGTGGGAGCAAGAAACCATATTTTCTAAAATGTTAATTTTTGAATTGCCTTCATCCCACGGTTCTGAAAATGCAACAAATCTGTCACCCATAATTTATGCGCATAACCCCCGAGCGTAAGGGACCTCCGCCCAAGACTCCTAAGATGCCCCTGCATGACCCCTGCCTTGCTCACATTGTGACCATGGCCTTGGAGGCGAGGTGCATGGCCACCCACCAAACTTGTAACCCAGAGGTCAAGCTTGAAGGAATCACACCCCTCATCTCCGTTGCCCCTCGTTGATTGCCTCTGCCCCCATTCCCCTTGACTTAGCCTCTGCTTAGCATGACTCAGATCCTCCCCGTGACCTGACATCTGAACCCCAACACCCACAAGGCATTATGCCCCTAGCTTACTCACCACCCGACTTCCCAGCGACTAGCTTAAGCTAGCTCGGCCAACATTCTCTGCGTGCCAATTCCCCCCATTAAAGAAGATCCTGACTCTCGACAATCTTCCCTCACCTAATGCTCCTTAGGGGCTTAGCGTTAGAGCATTTTAGGAATTGAAGTGGTCCGACCGCAACAATAATTACAACTTCCTTACCTTCAACTCTCAGGTTTGCCAGGCATACAATAAACAAAAAATCACTCAGCCAGACTCCCTCCCATCCCATCCCTATAATCCCCATGTGAGATAGCAGAATGCCAAACTTAAGAGACAACCAAGAAAACCCCCTGGAATTGGGATTGTTCCCACAGACCACCTCCTCTAGGCTAATTCCCGTACCCCAGTTACTCGCCCACACAAACCCCGTGCCCCCATGAAAGCCCCAATTACTAGACCAAATATAGGGAAGCATAACAGAATGTAGGCTAAGCCAGCTAACATACCCGATTATCTATGTTTGAAGACATGTATCTCATCTCTTTCCCGAAGTCGTTGCTCCTCTTTCATCGTCGTCACCTCCCTCCAAATTATTCTTTCTCTTTGCAATCAGTAAACTCAATTGCATGAAAATGCCACCTTCCCTCCTCTTGCTTGCCTTAAGCATGCCGACGGCCACCACGACCTACATGTCAAACGTGTGGGAGGCAGTGGAACCATCCCTTCTTGTGCTTTTCATTATGACAGCCTTAATGGCTCTGTCCGCTAACTCACACCCTGATCGGGGGGAGAAGATAGTTTTTTAATTTACTCAAATGAATTAAATTACAATACAACTTACATTACAAAGGTGTCACAAAAATCAACTTATATTAACTTTCATGGCTTGAGTTTTAGTCCTTATTCATTACCGGTGGTCATGGTGCTCAAGAAAGATGGGGAATGGCAGATCTGTCCAGACTTTAGGGCCCTCAATAATTTTACAGTCAAAGATAAACTTCCCATCCCGGTTGTTGATGATTTGTTGGATGAACTCAATGGGGCTCAATTCTTCACTAAGCTGGATCTTCACTCAGGCTACCACCAAATTCGCATGAAGGAAGTCGACATTCCAAAGACTGCTTTCAGAACTCATGAAGGCCATGATGAGTTCCTGTTCATGCCATTCGGTCTTTGTAATGCCCCATCTACTTTTCAGAGCCTTATGAACCACCTTCTCAAACCATATCTCAGGAAATTTGTCCTTGTCTTCTTCGATGACATCCTCATCTATAGTTGCACTTGGGCCGCACATCTTCAGCATGTAGATCTGCTCTTGCAACTGCTCCGCAAGCATACATTATTTGTTAAGATGTCCAAGTGTTCTTTTGGCATGGAAGAAGTTGATTATTTGGGCCACATTGTGGGGGCGTGAAGGTGTCAAGGTGGACCCCAAAAAGATCCAGGCAATGTAGGATTGGCCTCAACCTAAGACCTTGAAGAGCCTGAGAGGATTTTTGGGTCTCACATGCTATTATCGCAAATTTGTCTGCAATTATGGTCGCATTACGAAGCCCCTCACTCAACTCCTCAAGAAAAAATCATTCTTCTGGAATGATGACACACAACAGGCATTTATAGCTCTCAAAAATGCCATATGTTCCACTCCAGTCTTAGCACTACCTGATTTCACCAAATATTTTGTCATTGAATGTGATGCTTCGGGTACGGGTATTAGGGAAATCTTAATGCAGGAAGGTGGACCCTTGGCCTTCACTAGCCAACAACTAAGTGGGAAGAATCTGGGACAATCTACCTATGAGAAGGAAGTGATGGCCATCTTACATGCAGTAGATACCTGGCGACCTTACTTACTGGGGCGACGTTTCCAAATCCGCACAGACCATCACAATCTTAAATATTTTTTGGAGCAACGCCTATCATCCCCACAACAAAATAAATGGCTCACCAAAATGTTGGGATATGATTATGAGATCATTTACAAGAAAGGGCGTGAAAATAGTGTCGCAGATGCATTATCTCTAGCTTATCGATGTAAATCCCAAAAAGGGTGGGGGATAGAAGACACCCTTGCTTAACCCAGATATTGCATTTAATATATTTATACCACCCTTTGTTGGTCTTAAGCTTGGAAACAACAATATCGTAAAGGTGAATAGCAAAAATCCTCAACTCAGGAGGAACCATTATCTCTTCAAGTATTTTGCAAAGCTTATCCCAAGGAATAGTGTCAATTTTTTTTCTAAAGTCCAGAAAACAATAGAAGAGATTGATTTTACTATTTTGACATTCCTTGGCAATGACCTTGAGAGTGACAAGGTGGTCAATAGTGGAGTGAGATCTCCTAAAACCAAATTTCTCTTTATCTCTTTTACCATGGCTTTCAAGCCAAAGGCTAATTTCCAAAATTAGCCCATATAGTTTGGCTAAGATATGGCTAGTCATAATAGTCCTGTAGTTAGAAGGAACATTTTTGTCCCCACTTTCAAAGATAAGCACAATATGGATTTGCGTTCAAGGCTTAGGGAAGCCATGCTTTACTGCCAAATTGATAAGCTTTTGGAGATGAAGAATGAGGATAGACCTTCTCATTCTAAATATTTTAGCTTGGTATCGTTTAATATCTTTAGCTTTCCCATTAGCGAGCTTATGAATCCCAGATTCAATGTCTTTTAGAGAAAATATATTTGCTTTAAAAGGGTTATTTAAGATGGTGCACATGGTGTCCAAAGATTCATATAAATTCGTAAGATCAATGCCCCAATTCTCTAAGGGGATCAAATGTTTTTTTTTTTTGAACAAGTGCATTCCACCAAAACTTTCTGGGTACAGCTTTAGAAAGGTGAAGAATATACTCTTATCTCTTATTAATATATGACCTCTTTTGTTGGTAATTGAATTATTTATAACTTTCCATTTTAATGTTTTATAATTGCAAAAGCTTATCATAATATTAAATGTTATAATGTTATGTTTAATATTATATAACGTAATAGTATTAAATAATATAAGGTGTTACAATGACGTGAAATGTGTGTTTTTGGAAAATTAAAGTAATGAGTAATTAGATTTAAAATGAAATTACAAAATAATATCATTCATATATATAATATGTTAATTTAAAAAAAAAATATTAATTTAATTTAACTTTTACATATATATTAAATTAATTGAAGTGAATAATAATTAAATACAATATTAAACATTTTTATTATATAAATTAAATTAAAAAAAATTAATGAAGATGGTGATGATGATTAATGTCTACTAAACTAATATTGTTTATGGAACCTTAAGAAGGTAAGAGATTAATTGACATTTTTTAAAATTTTGTTGAACTATGATTAAAAAAAAAAAAGAAGCATTCCAAGATCACTATTGTTTTGCTTACTTGAAAAGGCAAAAAGTTGGTAGTGTGGCAAATGTTTTGGAAATGAGAACAGATATGAGAAAGAGCCTGGCGATTCATGAGAAAGTATTTTTCATATTCCACCATCTTGGTATTGCAAAAGTGACATACTCTTTCGTCCCAAGATGTTATAAGAATAAACTAACACAATTTTACTT
>APFE030428490.1:3623-33437 GCA_000404065.3 Pinus taeda
CAAGTCCTCACACAACAGCACCTGCTTCCTCCTCTGCAACACAACAAGGGGCAGCACAAACTTCAGTACAGGGACAGGGCAAGGGAAAAGACAAAGAAATGGAAGAAGAAGAGGGCCAACAGGGCCGGAAAGGCCAACAATAGCAACCCCAACAACAACAGCAACAAACTGATCATCAGGATCAAGAAAAACAAAAAGCAGAAGGCCAGGCAGCCACTCAAGAAAGAGCAACTAATATCGCGCCTCCTAGACAGGATTCTAGGGTAGACTCCTCTGTCCTCCAAACCCCTCAAAGGGAGGACACTAGCAGAAAGAGAGAGAGGGAAACACCCCTCACAGAAACATCAGACAAGAGGCAAAGGCTCAATCCTTTTTCAGAAGAGGAAA
This sequence comes from Pinus taeda, assembly GCA_000404065.3. Lineage (NCBI taxonomy): Eukaryota > Viridiplantae > Streptophyta > Pinopsida > Pinales > Pinaceae > Pinus > Pinus taeda. The sequence goes on from APFE030428490.1 coordinate 4,011, forward strand.
TGCACAGCCTGGAAACTTCTGCCAGCTCATTGCATCAAGAGCAGGATAAAGCAGCACTAGGGGAGGTCAGCTCCTCGGGACAACAGCAGAACACGGCTGCAGGCATAAAGGAGCAATTTAAAGAAGCCAAAAGGAGGAGTGAGCCAATAAAAAATCGGCTCTATAATCATTTATTAAACATGGCCCCTGAAAACCAACAAAGGCTAATGGCTGCCTTTGATGTGCAAGAAGGCAAAATGACTATGAGCCATTTTGCCCCTACAGTGCAGCAACCTCAAACAGCTGCAGATTATATAAGGACAAACTTAGAAGTCTTTTCAAAGGACATCCACCCCATGGACCAGATCGAGCTCCACAAGCAGACGGGTGAGATGGTCTATGCCACTCTGGCAGATAAGACCTTGATAAATTACAGGCTGCAAAATAGCTTAAATAACACTGCAGCACAACTTGAGTTGGAGAGGGCATCCTCTCAAGCTAAAGACAACAGAATCAAGGCATTGGAGGAAATAATTATAGAGTTTGGGCATGATCCCAATGATGTTAAGGCAATACAGCAGGTCCTTAAACTAAGGGATGCAGATATAGCTGCAATCAAGAAGAAAATGAAGATCCCCCCAACTCTACATCCACAAACAGATGAAGTCGCCCAGCAGAGGCAAGAAAAGGATGCCACTGCATTAATAATGACATTATATAAAGAACTGATAGAAACACAGGAAAAGCTGCAAGACACTGAGACAACTTTAGAAGCAGCATTACAAAGGAGTGAGACAGGGCAATCTTCAAAGCCACCCACAGAATCAATAGACCTTGAGGAGACCCCTCAAGATACTACCCCTCCAAAACAATAGGCACAGCAAGATGCTCCAAGCACTACAGCACCAACAGCACCAACAACAGAGCAGGCCGAGAGCCTGGACATGCAGAAACTAAGGCAAGAAATTCAGGTGCTAGAATCTCAGATGTCAGAACTCAATCAAGCCAGGGAAAGCTTAGCAAAGATAAATGAAAAATATGATAAGTCTAAGCAAAATGTGGCTGAGAGAGAGAGAGAAGTAAAAGCCCTGAAGAAAACAATTGCAGAGCTAGAAAAAGAGCTCAATTTTGAGAAGGTTACAGCAGAGCTTAAACAAGTAATTTGGACTGCCATTGGACAATCAATAACCAACCAATGGGAGTACATTGATGCCATATATGAGCAAGTGGGACTCATTGGCAGGGCAAGAAAAGAACTACACAGAGCAAGAAACTCCCTAGGCAACATGGCAGACCTTGCCCACAGAATGATTGAAGTTCTCAATTACAGGACAAGTTCCCAGCTGGTAAAAATGGGAATTGGTAATAGGACTGAAACCATTTCTCTGATCAAAAGAGCCACAACAATGAAAAATTTGATCCAAACTCTAGACCGGAGAATCCAAGATATGCAAGCAGATATAAACAAGTTTCAGAATAGGTTCTCGGCCCTGCAGGACAAAGGGCTCCCCAGCTTGCTAGAATCAGGAAAGTTACTTTCTCATGAAAAATATATCAAGAGGGTAAGCGCTTTTGCAGCAATTCAGATTGCTGAGACACCAGGAACATCTACAGCAGGCCCAGTAACAGGGAAAATTCTTTTTGAAAAATTAGATAATTTATTTTTTATTAGAAATGAAGTATCACATCTGTTTGACGAGCCCCCTCATTTCTACAAGTACACAGAGGCTGATGAGACCTTAGGGTCAATTTTGAGGCATCATCTCCCTCCTCCAGATACATGGCAAGATTTGATAAAGTTACTTTTGAACCAAAGTTGAGAGGATTAAATCTTTTCGGTAAAAGGTTTATACTACATATACAGATAAGCAAAGGCCATAACAGCAAGTATGAAGACGCTGAGCCAACTCAGCACAGGTACTTGACATCAGCAGCAGCATCAGCAAGTACAGGTGGCAGGGCCAAGAAGATACAAGAAATCAGAGTGGCAGAGCACTTCATTCTATATTTATGATAAAGCCGCACAGCTGACTCCGCAGTGCCCAAAGGTCAAAAATTTATCCTGACAGGAGTAAAAAGCTTTTAAGAGTCATTTATATTTGCAATTACTTCTCATCTACTCTCCTTGTATAAGTGTAAGAGATATTTTCCTCTCAGATGACTCAATACCTGAGATATTTCTGTATGAAACATCTATATATTCCTCCTCGCGTTTGTTTAGAGGGGTTGGACTCCGGATGTAAAGAAGCTCTCGTTTTCTCTTCTGTTACTCTTATATTGTAAAGATTCAGATAGCTAATACAAAGAACAATGGGATTTCTTCAGATATTGTCTCTCGTGGTGACTTGCTGGTGTGTGGTTTAAAATTGCAGGATTCCTGTGTATTCCATGGCTCAATAAGTTTCCTTACTCCTTTCTGTTACAATTATGTTTTCCATACTTTCTTGTATCTCTCATGTTTCCCACCTATATTCAATTCTCTGAATAGCTAGGAAAAAGAATAGCCCAGGATTTAATCTTTGATTACCCTGAGTTCAATCCTAGCTGTTTTTATATGTTTTCTTCAGTTATGGTATTTAAAGAGTAATTCTTCAGTGCTACCTTTAATACTGTATCATCACTAGAGCATGTTATTTCAGGAATTCAAGAAATTGCTCCCAGATAACAGACCTCTTTCACACCAGTCAGCTTAAGTAAAGAATTCTTCATTGCTTTTTTGCTAAGTTGTTTCCATTTTCGCTCTCAATCTTTATAGTTTGTTTCACAGGATACATACAGGCCCTGTATTCACCTCCACACTTCAGTCAAGACCTCAAGGGAACAGTAGCCCAAGACCCCATTGCCCAATGGATTAGTTTCACCTAAAGACAGACATTAAAAGCTATCAGAAGCATCCTCCCAACCAAACACAAAAATAACCAAAAATTCACTTCATAACTAGCCTAAAAACTTCACTAAAAGCAGTGACAGAACTAATAGAGAGAGCCCTCTCTGACTACAGCTGGGCTAGAAGCTGCAGCCCAAAGATTGGTTAGTGGTTACCCCGGCCGTATTCTCTTAGGAGTCAAAGAGAACAACCTGGGTGTTAACATGATGAACAAAAGTTTATTGGAAGAAAATCATGCAAGTTAACTATGGAAACTAAGCAAGAATAGATTATAAATATGCAAGTACAACTAGTATGAACTTTCATAACTAAAAATCTAACACTAGCAAGTGAATGAAGAGGCAAAAACAACGTTTTTGTAGCAGCAAGGATGCCTCGGTCTCAGCTCATGGTCCCAAGGAGGGAGAGGTGAGATCAAGGGTTACTTAATGACATTTTTCAAAGATCTTTTTTGTTACCAAACTATCAAATCAATCTGAAGCATGAAAATCTATTTTAATCATAAAAAACAACCTAAGTAACAAAACAAGATTTTAACCTAAATAACATAAATTATTCTCTGAATGCAGCAAAGACACATAAAAGAGCACAAAGGAGGTACTAGAACTTGGGTTGGGCCCAACCCCAAGAGCTACAACCTCCTAAGAAAGATTAGAGCTGGTGCAAAGCTAGGTTCATCTTTATTGATCAAGAAATAATAGTTACATCCCAAAAACTGTCTACAAGAAAAAGCTTGAAAATGTGCTGAAATGCAAAGCTAATCTACTGACTAAAATCTAACTAACATCTGACTAACTTCTGCCTAAAAAATGACTGCAAACTGGCTAACTCCAATGAGGCCCTAAGCCTTCTTATTTATACAAATTGAGGACCTCAACAGTCCTCCTAAACTTTAGCGACTCGGTCGCCGAAACTTGCAGTTTAACAACAATCCTACTTGACTTGCTTGGCTGCCCCTTGTGCTCCAAGTTTTTGATGGAGAATTCGAGGTAAGGGCTCATAAATGAAGGGGACACCTTCCTACAAATCCTCTCCTTGTTTTCCACGAATTTGGCTGCCAAGTGCTCATTAAACATTTGATTTTGTCTCAAAATTGACCAAAAATTTGCATAAATCACACATTAGACTTTTTGGCATAATGACTAACCCAATTCACTCTATTAGCATAAATATAATAAAAAACATGCAATAAACTAATGAGAATGGTGGATTAAGTCGAATAGGAGGCTAAATTCGCCCATATAATTACCCATTTTTGGGGCTCATCATCACCCCCTACTGAAAGTGTTGCTCATCCTCTGAGCAACTAATCTATCTCTTCATCTTTAATGGCCCTGGTGGCCTCCTTATCACCCTAAGCTTTTGATATGGTCTACTTATGTGTGCCATAAAATTCTGCCTTCTTGTCCATGTCTTTCCACTACTCCTCCTATTTTTCTTGTTTGAATTCTTGTGCTTTTCTTGGCCTTAAAATACATGGAGGCCTGCCTTTTTCTCTTTTCTTTTTGTTTTGCAGGTGTACTTAAAGCAACAAGCAAAGCTGCTACCTCCCTTGCTAATATCTCAGGTGATTTCTCCTCTTGTTATTCTTTTTCCTTGCTTCCTGTAGAAATCCCTGTGTTAACTATTTATGTGTGTGTTGCTGAGATCTCAGGGTGTGTCTTTCCTTTCTCTTGTTGGGTCCCTACCTTGGTTGTGGCAGTCTTCTTTTGGGCTTTCTTGGCCTTTTTCTTGCCAACCTCTGTCCTTTTTTCCTTTGCTATTTCTCCAGTTGTTTCTTTCTCTGTTTTAGGCTCAATAGTCCCGTCAAATTCCTTTTTTCCCTTCTGTTCTTCCTCTGTTTTGCCCTCTGCCTGAATGCCTTGTGCTCCCTCATCAATGTTCTTCTCAATTTTTTCAGTTTGCATGGTGTTTAGTTTTTGTTTTAACCAGAAAAGAAAATGCTCAAGTGGAAAAAAACACAGTCAATCACTGAAATAGAGGATAGCTTAATTCGGTTTTTTCTGAACCCAAGAAGGAATTTTTCATGTGCTCCTTACAACATCAAATAGCAGTAATTCTCCTATTTGAAAACTGCTATCACCTAGAATTTGACTGTCTGTTTATGAAAAGAATTATTATTATTATTTTTTTTAACAGAACATAGCATAAGGACACATGGTCTTTTCTCAACACATAGATAGATATGTAAATTCAGTTTTTTTTTTTTTTACACACACAAGTTGGCCTCTGCTGCTACATGTATCTTCTTTATAGGAAAATTAAAAATGAGGACGAGATTTCGAATGCAGAGAAAAAAACTGGGTAAACTCAGTGAAATATGTAGGCAGACTTTCACTTCCACTACACAGGGAAACTTTTCTCTGATTTTTCAATATGATGCCGTTCAATTCACCACCTTTCACAAACATACCATGCATAGAGGATTTTTTTCGAGCCTACCTCATCTGGAGCTCCAAATTCAATGAAAATCCCAAGTTTTCCTGCTCTGTAGCTGTTCTGCCTTTCCTGTAGAAGGCTCTTGTTTCTTGTAGAAAAAAACTGTGCTTCCTGTAGAATGCCGATAGGCAGGAGATTTAAAATAAATAGGCAGAAATCTTACATAGAACCATTGGTTAGCTGCTCTGGAAGTGGTGGACGTGTACTCTAGTTGGGGACGTCCTGAAGGAACATTGAACAAAGAGTGGTGAATGCATTAGCTAAACTATCTTTTAACTGCTGGCATGATTCGTGGTGAGGAGATGAGGTGGCAGAAATGTGCATTGGGCCCATGCAGACTGCAGTGCTATCATGAAACTTCATGTTTTCTACCTGTTAATCACTTGACATCATGTGCGCTGGAGTTCATAACATCTGCCACTACTTGTTTTTTAAATTTCTCGTGAGTTGACTAGACACGTGCACTGGGTGATCTCCGGATGAGTGCAATCAAACTATCTAAGGGTGTTGGGTTAAATGGATAGCTTTCTGGCTTAATCCAACAATTTCATTCATTCATGCACTTTCGAATCATACAGATGCAAATAGAGGAACTAGGATAGACACTTCCCTGTAAGCCGACGTGCTGCTTGGTTCTTTTTTCTGCTGCATGCCTAGATCCCTTATGCTATATGCTTTTTACTGTCTGATATGTGGCTATTTTTCTTGTGCAGGTATCCTCTGTTTGGATCTAAGCTGTAGAAGTCCATTTCATCCTTCAGATTTGCACCCTCATGCTGCTGATGCTGGATTTTTGCAGGACAGCGACTTGTTTTCTCCATAGCTCTCAAACGATAGATCGGATTGACTTGAAATTTTCTGAGCATGTTTCTATCATCATTATGCACCTCCCATAGCAAAATTATGGTCAATCGATGTATATATTTCGATAAAAATGGAAAATGGCTAATGGTAACAGAGTTCAATTTCTCAAACACTGTGCATTGGAATTTGCTGAAACTGCTTGGGTAGGTTACTATCACCTATATGCATCTCCCCATGAAATAGGTTTTGAAATAGATACACAGATTTGGAGAAAATGCAAAAATAGCTGAAGGTGATGGAGGCTGATTTCTTGGAAATCGTGCACTGGAATTGGCTGAAATTGCTCAGGCATGTTGCCATCATCCCTTTACAACTCCCCATAAAACAGTTTTGTAAATGGATGCATGGTTTTCAAGTTAGGGAAAAAACAAATTTCTGCTCTCTGTATTTTTGTTTCAAAGCATTCTGCAGTTTTTGCATAGTAAGGAAAAAAAATGAGCTTGGGCTGTAATGCAGGCATGGAAATGATGGAAGAGGGGTTTGAAGACTGTAAGACGATTTATAAACCCTTTATGAAGCTATCATGTTTTCCAAACTGCTTTTTAAAATCCATTTCTAGCTTTTTGTAATTTCTACAGAAACTTCCTGTAGAAAACACAGTTTTCATGAAAGAAGCACAACGAGGTGGAAAAAATGATGGAGAAGGGTGAGGGATAAAAACATGGATGTTTACAGGCCTCATAGATAGATTCTCAACCTTCGGGCCCTCTTCTGAGATCGATTTTGACTTGTTTGTAGGTTTCCTGTAGAAGACACAACTTCTTGTAGAAGGTGAAATCTCAGTCTGAATGAGACCAAATCTTGGGAAAGGGTGGTGGTCATGGAGGAATGGATTGTGAGGGATGTTAGCAGCTCGTTGCTGACCTCTGCCCTCGTTTTATGCGATCCTCCTAACTTGCAATTTCCTTCTTGCACCCTGCAATTATTCAATAGAAATTTGGTTTATTTTTCTTTTTTCTCTTTTCTTCTTTCTTTTTCTCTTTTTTTTCTTTTTGAAAACAACTAGGGTGCCTCATGGAGGTTTTCACCCTAATTGCCTACCCTGGGCACCTCCAAGGGAGGTTTTCACCTAGGGATATTATTCTTTTTTCTTTTCTCTTCTTTCCAACCCATTGATCACTTCATGGAGGTTTTCAATCAATGAGCCAATTTAAGGTGCCTCCGAGGAGGTTTTCACCTTAGATTTTTATTTTCCTCTTATTTTCATTTTTTCTTTTATTTTTTTTACCCTACCCTACTTGAAAAAAAAAATCGTTTTCAAGTATAAGAATACTTCCAATGGAGCCATGTGCACATTGAGATTAGAGACAAAATGATGTGGAGGCTTGAAATGTATGCTTTGACAGGTATCCAGATTTCAGAGACCAAATGATTTGACTTTGAAGAGATCTAACATAGCTGAAGAAGAGAGTGCTGCTGCAAGTTAGTGACCATCTGGAACCATATATCCATATAGCTCTGATATCCTTGGTCCTTTTACTGATCTGGGTCATTCTTCATGTCACCTTCTATCATGACCTTCACATCTTTGTTGATTTTTCTCTTGCCTACATGGAGGATTTGATAGTAACCATGAGGGAGCTCTCTCAATCTCTGATTCTGATGTCTTCTCTTCATCAAGTGCAGCCCATGGTTCTTTGATCTCCTCTTTTGAATCTTCTTTTGCTGGATGTGGTCCTTCAATGCTGTTAATATAATCTCTTTCTTACAATACTCTTCCTGAGTTATGGTGAATATCATTGAGCTCAAAAGGAGTTTTTTGGAAATGTTGTGCCCCAACATTACAATCAGGTTGAGCTACTCCAATGTGCGGGTTTGAAAATGGTAATATGGGTAGTTGAGTGGGGGTGTATATTTGAGATGGATGTGGATGGGGCTGTGGTTGGGCAGGTGGTTTCCCACTATACACTCACTGAGCCTGCCTATTATTTGTGTTCAAGTTTGGTTAGGCAGGCATTTGGGGTTGCCTTGGTGGAGCAAGCTGTGATGGTTGCGGTTGAGCAGGTGGTGGAAGAAAAGGAGTGGGAGGAGAGTTGTACTGGGGCCTCCACCCCTGATGAGTTGCATTCCACTAAGGCCGTGGTTGAGCATAAGAGTGAAATGAATGAGAAACTGGTTGGGCATAATATGGGGATGTGAAGGACCAAGGAGGAGGTGTGGACCAGGAAAGATGAGTAGGGGGACCCCAAGAAGGCATGAAAGTGGCTTGATAGGGGTCGTAATAGGTCTGGGATGTCCCTTGCATTCCCTGCTGGTAAGGTATGGGTCCATGTGGCCTCCTTTGGTTCATATAATAGAGTGGTTCAGTGGTTCCTTTAGCCCTCTGATATGCAGCCTTGATTCTGGGTAAGGAAGCGCACTGATATGTAGGATGGTCTTTTTCATAGATAAAACACACTTCTATGGAGTGCAATGGACATTCATTCCTAGGATGCTTTCTAGTGCACCTAGGACAAAAGATGGCCAAAGCCCTCTTGGATTCCTCTTGCTTCCTTTAGATCCGCAAGGTATCTAGTTGCATGACAAGAAATTGCCTCACCTCAGTCTTGAAATCTTCCATCTGATTTGTAAATTCGTTTTTGGATAAGGGACTGCTCCCAACATTTTTGTTTGTAGCCATTTTCTCCAAGGGAATGTTTTATTCTTCTTCTCCCCTAGAGGTTCTTCAAATATGTCTTTCTGTCCACCTAAGGGTTCTTCTTAATCACAGCCATCGAAGAAGAGAGAAGGTTGGCTGTGTGAAGCAGTGGGGGTGTTGTGCAAACATTTTTCTAAATTATCTCTACTCCTACAAGGCATGACAGGAAATTTTTTTGGTTGATTTTTGTTTTTTTTTTTCTGCTTGTACTTGCAAAACTGAAATAGATTGAACTGTAACTAACTATTTTGCTGAAATGAAAATGAGGAATTGAAATGAAAGCAAGAAAGGATTAATCTATTTTTCTGAAATGAAATTGCAGGAATGAAATGCTAAACTACGCTTGCAAAATTGAAATACTAATCTACGCTTGCAGAATTGAAATGCTAATCTATGCTTGCAGAATTGAAATTGCGGAATTGAAATGCTAATCTATGCTTTCGGAATTGAAATGCTAGTCTAGGAAAGTAGGAAATGTCTAATCTACTTTTGCGGAAATGAAATTCCAGAATGAAAATAAAACAACTATTCTACTCTTGTTGAAATAAACTACTTAGCAGAAGGTTGTAGTAGAAAATAGAAGAAAAGAAACAATCACCAATACTCTGACGCTTCCCTGGCAATGGCGCCAAAAAGATGGTGGGCTCCAGTATTGCAGCAATAATGCTGCAACTCCTGGGACTCCCTTCTTTACTTTTATCAGCCCAGTTGTTCGTAACAAACTTGGAAGCGACGGTGCTATATGCACAAGTACTAGCTCTTGCCGCAGCTATCACTTGATCAGCTGGCACAAGTCCACTAGGAGCTTAAGCCAACTTCTATGATCTCTTAGAGGAAGATTTTAACTGATGGATGAAAACTAACTCAAAGGAGGCTAATCTACTTGCAGAAAGAAACTAAAAGTGGAAAGGAAATGAAAACCCTAACAAACCCTAGTTTTACCAACTAATCCTATCGGTGCAAGAAAAGAGATGAAAGTGGTGGAAATGGATGCCATTGAATTTTGGAAAGGTAAAATGCATGTGACTAAGCTATCTCTAAATAGAAATATGAAGAAAACATCTTTTTGTATTTTTGAGTAATTTCGCAGAATTATTATGCATGTGCTTTAACTATTTTTGACTGTGTAGAGGTTGATTGGCGAAAGGAAATGCTTGCAGGAGGTGGGGAAGGTGAGAAGAGGGCCTAAGGGGTCCCTAGCACCCTTCCAGAGAGTTTCACAGTGATCGGATATCAAGAAACCGCTTTTGTGAGCTTCTACAGGAAGTCTGCAGGGGTTCTACAGGATGTTTTGTAGCTTCTACAGGATGTTCTGTAGCTTCTACAAGACGTTCTGAAAGGGAATTTTGAAGGGATGATGGTGGAAAAATGGTGGGAAAGTGGAAATGAAGGTTGGATGAGGATGTGAAGGGGTCTAAGACTTGGTGAATGAGGCTAAGGAGTGATTAAGGTGATTAGATTGGTTTGAGGATGGAGGGAGCAATGATGCACAAGAATGGGAATTAGGTAAAAGTGAGAAAATGTGGTGAATGAAGGGAAGGAATCTGAGTTAATGGGTTGGATCAGGTGGTATGATGGAGGAAGGATAGAGAGGGACGTATTACAGATGCTCTACACACTGTTTCTCAAAACTGATCGAAGAAAGACTAGAAAAACGAAAGATCTAGCTATTTTGACCTACTTTGACCTACAAACCAAAAATATGATGAACAAAAGTTTATTGGCAGAAAATCATGCAAGATAACTATGGAAACTAAGCAAGAATAGATTCTAAATATGCAAGTACAACTGATATCAACTTTCCTAACTAAAAATCTAACACTAGCAATTGCATCAAGAGGCAAAAACAATGTTTTTGTGGCAGCAAGGATGCCTCAGTCTCAGCTCATGGTCCTGAGGAGGGAGAGGTGAGGTCAAGGGTTACTTGATGGCATTTTTCGAAGATATTTTCTGTTACCAAACTATCAAATCAATCTGAAGCATGAAAAGCTATTTTAATCATAAAAAACAACCTAAGTAACAAAACAAGATTTTAACCTAAATAACAGAAATTATTCTCTGAATACAACAAAGACACATAAAAGTGCACAAAGGAGGTACTGACACTTGGGTTGGGCCCAAAACCAAGAGCTACAGCCTCCTAAGAAAGATTAGAGCTGGTGCAAAGCTGGATTCATCTTTATTGATCAAGAAATAATAGTTACATCCCAAAAACTGTCTACAAGAAAAAGCTTGAAAATGTGCTGAAATGCAGAGCTAACCTACTGACTAAAATCTAACTAACATCTGACTAACTCCTACGTAAAAAATGACTACAAACTGGCTAACTCCAATGAGGCCCTAAGACTTCTTATTTATACAAATTGAGGACCCCAACAGTCCTCCTAAACTTTAGGGACTCGGCTGTCAAAACTTGCAGTTTAACAACAGTCCTACTTGACTTGCTTGGCTGCCCCTTGTGCTCCAAGTTTTTGATGGAGAATTCGAGGTAAGGGCTCATAAATGAAGGGGACACCTTCCTACAAATCCTCTCCCTTGTTCTTCCACGAATTTGGCTGCCAAGTGCTCATTTAAACATTTGATTTTGTCTCAAAATTGACCAAAAATTTGCATAAAGCACACATTAGACTTTTTGGCATAATGACTAACCCAATTCACTCTATTAGCATAAATATAACTAAAAACATGCAATAAACTAATGAGAATGGTCGATTAAGTCGAATAGGAGGCTAAATGAGCCCATATAATTACCCATCTTTGGGGCTCATCATCACCCCCTACTGAAAGTGTTACTCATCCTCTGAGCAACTAATCTATCTCTTCATCTTTGATGGCCCTGGTGGCCTTCTTATCACCCTAAGCTTCTGATATGGTCTACTTATGTGTGCCATAAAATTCTGCCTTCTTGTCCATGTCTTTCCACTACTCCTCCTATTTTGCTTGTTTGAATTCTTGCGCTTTTCTTGGCCTTAAAATACATGGAGGCCTGCTTTTTTCTCTTTTCTTTTTGTGTTGCATGTGTACTTAATGCAACAAGCAAAGCTGCTACCTCCCTTACTAATATCTCAGGTGATTTCTCCTCTTGTTGTTCTTTTTCCTTGCTTCTTGTAGAAATCCCTGTGTTAACTGTTTATGTGTATGTTGTTGAGATCTCAGGGTGTGTCTTTCCTTTCTCTTGCTGGGTCCCTACCTTGGTTGTGGCAGTCTTCTTTTGGGCTTTCTTGGCCTTTTTCTTGCCAACCTCTGTCCTTTTTTCCTTTGCTATTTATGCAGTTGTTTCTTTCTCTGTTTTAGGCTCAATAGTCCTGTCAAATTCCATTTTTCCCTCTGTTCTTCCTCTGTTTTTCCCTCTGCTTGACTGTCTTGTGCTCCCTCATCAATGTTCTTCTCAATTTTTTCAGTTTGCATGGTGTTTAGTTTGTGTTTTAACCAGAAAAGAAAATTCTCAGGTGGAAAAGAACACAGTCAATCACTGAAATAGAGGATAGCTTAATTCGGTTTTTTCTGAACCCAAGAAGGAATTTTTCATGTGCTCCTTACAACATCAAATAGCAGTAGTTCCCCTATTTGAAAACTGCTATCACCTAGAATTTGACTGTCTGTTTATGAAAAGAATTATTATTATTATTTTTTTTTAACAGAACATAGCATAAGGACACATGGTCTTTTCTCAACACATAGATAGATATGTAAATTCAGTTTTTCTTTTTTTTACACAGACAAGTTGGCCTCTGCTGCTACATGTATCTTCTTTACAGGAAAATTAAAAATGAGGACGAGATTTCGAATGCAGAGAAAAAAACTGGGTAAACTCAGTGAAATATGTAGGCAGACTTTCACTTCCACTACACAGGGAAACGTTTCTCTGATTTTTCAATATGACGCCGTTCAATTCACCACCTTGCACAAGCATACCATGCATAGAGGAGTTTTTTCGAGCCTACCTCGTCTGGAGCTCCAAATTCAATGAAAATCCCAAGTTTTCCTGCTCTATAGCTGTTCTGCCTTTCCTGTAGAAGGCTCTTGTTTCTTGTAGAACAAAACTGTGCTTCCTGTAAAATGCCGATAGGCAGGAGATTTAAAAAAAAATAGGCAGAAATCTTGCATAGGACCATTGGTTAGCTGCTCTGGAAGTGGTGGACGTGTACTCTAGTTGGGGACGTCCTGAAGGCACATTGAACAAAGAGTGGTGAATGCATTAGCTAAACTATCTTTTAACTGCTGGCATGATTCGTGGTGAGGAGATGAGGTGGCAGAAATGTACATTGGGCCCATGAAAACTGCAGTGCTATCATGAAACGTCATGTTTTCTACCTGTTAATCACTTGACATCATGTTCGCTGGAGTTCAGAACATCTGCCACTACTTGTTTTTTAAATTTCTCGTGAGTTGACTAGACACGTGCACTGGGTGATCTCCGGATGAGTGAAATCAAACTATCTAAGGGTGTCGGGTTAAATGGCTAGCTTTCTGGCTTAATCCAACAATTTCATTCATTCATGCACTTTCGAATCATACAGATGCAAATAGAGGAACTAGGATAGACACTTCCCTGTAAGTCGACGTGCTGCTTGGTTCTTTTTTCTGCTGCATGCCTAGATCCCTTATGCTATATGCTTTTTACTGTCTAATATGTGGCTATTTTTCTTGTGCAGGTGTCCTCTGGCTGGATCTAAGCTGTAGAAGTCCATTTCATCCTTCAGATTTGCACCCTCATGCTACTGATGCTGGATTTTTGCAGGACATCGACTTGTTTTCTCCATAGCTCTCAAACGATAGATCGGATTGACTTGAAATTTTCTGAGCATGTTTCTATCATCATTATGCACCTCCCATAGCAAAATTATGGTCAATGGATGTATAGCTTTCGAGAAAAATGGAAAATGGCTGAAGGTAGTAGAGTTCAATTTCTCGAATGCCGTGCATTGGAATTTGCTGAAACTGCTTGGGTAGGTTACTATCACCTATATGCATCTCCCCATGAAATAGGTTTTGAAATAGATACACAGATTTGGAGAAAATGCAAAAATAGCTGAAGGCGATGGAGACTGATTTCTTGGAAATCGTGCACTGGAATTGGCTGAAATTGCTCAGGCATGTTGCCATCATCCCTTTACAACTCCCCATAAAACAGTTTTGTAAATGGATGCATGGTTTTCAGGTTAGGGAAAAAACAAATTTCTGCTCTCTGTATTTTTGTTTCAAAGCATTCTGCAGTTTTTGCATAGTAAGGAAAAAAAATGAGCTTGGGATGTAATGTAGGCATGGAAATGATGGAAGAGGGGTTTGAAGACTGTAGGACGATTTATAAACCCTTTATGAAGCTATCATGTTTTCCAAACTGCTTTTTAAAATCCATTTCTAGCTTTTTGTAATTTCTACAGAAACTTCCTGTAGAAAACACAGTTTTCATGAAAGAAGCACAATGAGGTGGAAAAAATGATGGAGAAGGGTGAGGGATAAAAACATGGATGTTTACAGGCCTCATAGATAGATTCTGAATCTTCGGGTCCTCTTCTGAGATCGATTTTGACTTGTTTGTAGGTTTCCTGTAGAAGACACAACATCCTGTAGAAGGTGAAATCTCAGTCTGAATAAGACCAAATCTTGGGAAAGGGTGGTGGTCATGGAGGAATGGATTGTGAGGGATGTTAGAAGCTCGTTGCTGACCTCTGTCCTCTTTTTATGCGATCCTCCTAACTTGCAATGTCCTTCTTGCACCCTGCAATTATTCAATAGAAATTTGGTTTATTTTTCTTTTTTCTCTTTTCTTCTTTCTTTTTCTCTTTTTTTTCTTTTTGAAAACAACTAGGGTGCCTCATGGAGGTTTTCACCCTAATTGCCTACCCTGGGCACCTCCAAGGGAGGTTTTCACCTAGGGATATTATTCTTTTTTCTTTTCTCTTCTTTCCAACCCATTGATCGCTTCATGGAGGTTTTCAATCAATGAGCCAATTTAAGGCGCCTCCGAGGAGGTTTTCACCTTAGATTTTTATTTTCCTCTTATTTTCATTTTTTCTTTTCTGTTTTTTACCCTACCCTACTTGAAAAACAAAATCGTTTTCAAGTATAAGAATACTTCCAATGGAGCCATGTGCACATTGAGATTAGAGACAAAATGATGTGGAGGCTTGAAATGTATGCTTTGACAGGTATCCAGATTTTAGAGACCAAATGATTTGACTTTGAAGAGATCAAACATAGCTGGAGAAGAGAGTGCTGCTGCAAGTTAGTGACCATCTGGAACCATATCTCCATATAGCTCTGATATCCTTGGTCCTTTTACTGATCTGGGTCATTCTCCATGTCACCTTCTATCATGACCTTCACATCTTTGTTGATTTTTCTCTTGCCTACATGGAGGATTTGATAGTAACCATGAGGGAGCTCTCTCAATCTCTGATTCTGATGTCTTCTCTTCATCAAGTGCAGCCCATGGTTCTTTGATCTCCTCTTTTGAATCTTCTTTTGCTGGATGTGGTCCTTCAATGCTGTTAATATAATCTCTTTCTTACAATACTCTTCCTGAGTTATGGTGAATATCATTGAGCTCAAAAGGAGTTTTTTGGAAATGTTGTGCCCCAACATTACAATCAGGTTGAGCTACTCCAATGTGCGGGTTTGAAAATGGTAATATGGGTAGTTGAGTGGGGGTGTATATTTGAGATGGATGTGGATGGGGCTGTGGTTGGGCAGGTGGTTTCCCACTATACACTCACTGAGCCTGCCTATTATTTGTGTTCAAGTTTGGTTAGGCAGGCATTTGGGGTTGCCTTGGTGGAGCAAGCTGTGATGGTTGCGGTTGAGCAGGTGGTGGAAGAAAAGGAGTGGGAGGAGAGTTGTACTGGGGCCTCCACCCCTGATGAGTTGCATTCCACTAAGGCCGTGGTTGAGCATAAGAGTGAAATGAATGAGAAACTGGTTGGGCATAATATGGAGATGTGAAGGACCAAGGAGGAGGTGTGGACCAGGAAAGATGAGTAGGGGGACCCCAAGAAGGCATGAAAGTGGCTTGATAGGGGTCGTAATAGGTCTGGGATGTCCCTTGCATTCCCTGCTGGTAAGGTATGGGTCCATGTGGCCTCCTTTGGTTCATATAATAGAGTGGTTCAGTGGTTCCTTTAGCCCTCCGATATGCAGCTTTGATTCTGGGTAAGGAAGCGCACTGATCTGTAGGATGGTCTTTTTCATAGATAAAACACACTTCTATGGAGTGCAATGGACATTCATTCCTAGGATGCTTTCTAGTGCACCTGGGACAAAATATGGCCAAAGCCCTCTTGGCTTCCTCTTGCTTCCTTTAGATTCGCAAGGTATCTAGTTGAATGACAAGAAATTTCCTCACCTCACTCTTGAAATCTTCCATCTGATTTGCAAATTCGTTTTTGGATAAGGGACTGCTCCCAACATTTTTGTTTGTAGCCATTTTCTCCAAGGGAATGTTTTATTCTTCTTCTCCCCTAGAGGTTCTTCAAATATGTCTTTCTGTCCACCTAAGGGTTCTTCTTAATCATAGCCATCGAAGAAGAGAGAAGGTTGGCTGTGTGAAGCAGTGGGGGTGTTGTGCAAACATTTTTCTAAATTATCTCTACTCCTACAAGGCATGACAGGAAATTGTTTTGGTTGATTTTTGTTTTTTTTTTTTTTTTTTTTCTGCTTGTACTTGCAAAACTGAAATAGATTGAACTGCAACTAACTATTTTGCTGAAATGAAAATGAGGAATTGAAATGAAAGCAAGAAAGGATTAATCTATTTTGCTGAAATGAAATTGCAGGAATGAAATGCTAAGCTACACTTGCAAAATTGAAATGCTAATCTACGCTTGCAGAATTGAAATGTTAATCTATTCTTGCAGAATTGAAATTGCAGAATTGAAATGCTAATCTATGCTTTCGGAATTGAAATGCTAGTCTAGGAAAGTAGGAAATGTCTAATCTACTTTTGTGGAAATGAAATTCCAGAATGAAAATAAAACAACTATTCTACTCTTGTTGAAATAAACTACTTAGCAGAAGGTTGCAGTAGAAAATAGAAGAAAAGAAAAAATCACCAATACTCTGACGCTTCCCTAGCAATGGCGCCAAAAATATGGTGGGATCCAGTATTGCAGAAATAATGCTGCAACTCCTGGGACTCCCTTCTTTACTTTTATCAGCCCGGTTGTTCGTAACAAACTTGGAAGCGACAGTGCTATATGCACAAGTACTAGCTCTTGCTGCAGCTGTCACTTGATCAGCTGGCACAAGTCCACTAGGAGCTTAAGCCAACTTCTATGAGCTCTTAGAGGAAGATTTTAACTGATGGATGAAAACGAACTCAAAGGAGGCTAATCTACTTGCAGAAAGAAACTAAAAGTGGAAAGGAAATGAAAACCCTAACAAACCCTAGTTTTACCAACTAATCCTATCGGTGCAAGAAAAGAGATGAAAGTGGTGGAAATGGATGCCATTGACTTTTGGAAAGGTAAAATGCATGTGACTAAGCTACCTCTGAAGAGAAATATGAAGAAAACATTTTTTTGTATTTTTGAGTAATTTCGTAGAATTATTATGCATGTGCTTTAACTATTTTTGACTGTGTAGAGGTTGGTTGGCGAAAGGAAATGCTTGCAGGAGGTGGGGAAGGTGAGAAGAGGGCCTAAGGGGTCCCTAGCACCCTTCCAGAGAGTTTCACAGTGATCGAATCTCAAGAAACCGCTTTTGTGAGCTTCTACAGGAAGTCTGCAGGGGTTCTACAGGATGTTTTGTAGCTTCTACATGATGTTCTGTAGCTTCTACAAGACGTTCTGAAAGGGAATTTTGAAGGGATGATGGTGGAAAAATGGTGGGAAAGTGGAAATGAAGGTTGTATGAGGATGTGAAGGGGTCTAAGACTTGGTGAATGAGGCTAAGGAGTGATTAAGGTGATTAGATTGGTTCGAGGATGGAGGGAGCAATGATGCACAAGAATGGGAATTAGGTCAAAGTGAGAAAATGTGGTGAATGAAGGGAAGGAATCTGAGTTAATGGGTTGGATCAGGTGGTATGATGGAGGAAGGATAGAGAGGGACGTATTACAGATGCTCTACACACTATTTCTCAAAATTGATCGAAGAAAGACTTGAAAAACGAAAGATCTAGCTATTTTGACCTACTTTGACCTACAAACAAAAAATATGATGAACAAAAGTTTATTGGCAGAAAATCATGCAAGATAACTATGGAAACTAAGCAAGAATAGATTCTAAATATGCAAGTACAACTGGTATCAACTTTCCTAACTAAAAATCTAACACTAGCAATTGCATGAAGAGGCAAAAACAATGTTTTTATGGCAACAAGGATGCCTCAGTCTCAGCTCATGGTCCTGAGGAGGGAGAGGTGAGGTCAAGGGTTACTTGATGGCATTTTTTGAAGATCTTTTCTATTACCAAACTATAAAATCAATCTGAAGCATGAAAAGCTATTTTAATCATCAAAAACAACCTAAGTAACAAAACAAGATTTTAACCTAAATAACATAAATTATTCTCTGAATACAACAAAGACACATAAAAGTGCACAAAGGAGGTACTGGAACTTGGGTTGGGCCCAAAACCAAGAGCTACAGCCTCCTAAGAAAGATTAGAGCTGGTGCAAAGCTGGATTCATCTTTATTGATCAAGAAATAATAGTTACATCCCAAAAACTGTCTACAAGAAAAAGCTTGAAAATGTGTTGAAATGCAGAGCTAACCTACTGACTAAAATCTAACTAACATCTGACTAACTCCTACATAAAAAATGACTACAAACTAGCTAACTCCAATGAGGCCCTAAGCCTTCTTATTTATACAAATTGAGGACCCCAACAATCCTCCTAAACTTTAGGGACTCGGCTGCCAAAACTTGCAGTTTAACAGCAGTCCTACTTGACTTGCTTGGCTGCCCCTTGTGCTTTGAGTTTTTGATGGAGAATTTGAGGTAAGGGCTCATAAATGAAGGGGACACCTTCCTACAAATCCTCTCCCTTGTTCTTCCACAAATTTGGCTGCCAAGTGCTCATTTAAACTTTTGATTTTGTCTCAAAATTGACCAAAAATCTGCATAAAGCACACATTAGACGTTTTGGCATAATGACTAACCCAATTCCCTCTATTAGCATAATATAATAAAAAACATACAATAAACTAATGAGAATGGTGGATTAAGTTGAATTAGGAGGTTAAATGAGCCCATATAATTACCCATTTTTGGGGCTCATCAGCTACGCGAAGTGGAAAGTTCTTCAGGGATAGAGGGAGAATAGGCTCTGAATATATCCACTGATTGAGACTCTTTTGAGTGACGACGATGGAGCAGCATAAGCTTCACCATAGAGCATTGTCCAATTAATAAGGCAAGGGTTTCTACGAATACCTCATCTATCCACACCACCTCTGCCTTCACCTCCACAACATACACCTTCTCCCACACCACCACCACCTGCACCACCATTTAATATGTCAAATACAATGAAGTTGCTCATTTTCAAGGGCTTGGGAAATGAGGACCTGGACCAGTTTAGGTTCATCAGGACGGTCGTGTGGATACCACAGAATATTACAAATGATCATATGAAGAAAGTTCAGTTGGTTACTAATCTACAAGATCATGCATTGATGTGGTACATTAAGTACTGCACTGATAACCTCGTGGCATCATTAGCGGAAACTCAAACTTATTTGAACAAGGAGTTTGGTAGGCCCAAGTCTGAAATGTAATCAGTAGTGGGATTTAAGGAAATTGTGATGAGGATTGGGGAAATACCCTAGGAGCTGGATCAGAGACTGAAGTGTGGAATCTACTAAGCCAATATGAATCTCAAAGACAATCAGCACTGGGATTGGTTTATAGCCATGCTCTTGCCTCACTTAAGAATTGCTTTGTCATAACAAAAGATAGGAACTCAAGCGGAAGGGTTGGAAATCGTAATGAGATTACATGAGACACTTATCTAGGACACGATGCTGAGAGTTCAACAAATTCATGCTGAGTTGCAGAAACTCTGCTTGGAGTTTCAGAGCTTGAAAAAGGAGAAAGCAGCTTGGCCAGAGGTGCACGAAGGAGTTTGGTGCCTCAAGTGTAAGAACCAGGGGCATGATAAGGATCATTGCCCTGTTTTCATGAATTATATGGCAGGAGGAGGGCCAATGAACCCGAGGCAAGAAGCTCAAGTTGGGCCAAGTACAGGGCCCACACTATGGTGCGCTATCTGTCAAGTAGTAGGAAAACATGTAATAGACAATTGCCACTTGCTACAAAAATTTCTGCAGACACCGCAACAGTTATTCTGCAATTGCTGTAAATCGGTAGGCCACGATGAGCATAATTGCCATAGCTATGAATTGATGATGGAAAGAACGCCCGCATATTGAATGAAAATAGAAACTCGGCCTTTGGATCAAGGCATTGGGGGAGCGCATGGATGATATTAGGGTCGCAGATGAGGCCGAGGAGAAGGAGGTCCTGGTAGAGGTCAGGGACAAGTTATTTTTTGTTATTGTGGAGTGTGAGGACACTACTCGCGGGAATTCACGAGCCAGACATGACTGTCATGCCGATATTGTACTCAGTTTGAACACACAATAGAGGAATGCCCTATACTAATAGCTAATATGCAAGAGAAGAAGGTGCAACCTCAGTAACCTACCCAGAATCTACTGATGATGAGGGTTAAGCCCGCGAAGAAGATCCCAATGTGAATATTGTGTTGCGAAGTGGGATGATGACCGATGATGATAAAGGGAAACAACCTGAATAAAGTGAGTGGGTTCGCAAGGCTCCAGAAAAGGTGGTGGTATTTGATCTAGAGCACGTGAGGGAAACATTCATAGAAGAAAAGAAAAGATTCGCTGAGGCCTCTATCTCAGGAGGTCAAGATAGTTTATTTGAAGAAGTTGACTCCTCTATGCTTACCACCTTTTTGGATATTTATATGAAGCTGCTGCACGACAGAAGGGCTATGAAAGGATTACAAGAACTGATAAATAGGTGTGTTAGTAAGGACAATGCTCCTGAAGGACACCACGTAGTCAGAAATATAGGCAAACACAAGACGACAACAGGGTGTGAGATGAGGCTCACTACACAAATAGGAGAGTATGAAATGGACCAGGTCATTCTGGATCTGGGGTCATATGTGAATGTTTTTCCTAAACAAACATGGCAAAGAATGGGAGACCTGCACTACAGTAGTATTTGATTCAATTAAGAATGGCAAATCAACAAAAGATTATCCCAATGGGAAGATTGCATGGAGTAACAATAGACATAGAAGGTGCGAGTGCGTTGGCCAATTTCGAAGTGATAGATATTTTTGATGACAACAATCCATACCCTGCACTCCTTGGAAGTGATTGGGCTATCAACATGAATGGGGTAATCAATCTGAAGAAGCAGACAATGTCATTTGAGAGAAAATCGCTCGGCGTAGTAGTACCTTTGGACCCTGCAGAAGGACTGTGCTACACTGAACCAGTCCACGATTATGAGGAAAGCGTTGATGATTTGGATCAGATCTATAAAATAACAGCACGAGACCAATATTTGGTTAATCCAATTGCTGATGGATGCATTATATGGGACCACAAAAGTTCTTGTACATTAGATTCAGATGAGGAATTGGAACACTAGTAGAATAGATTGCACAAAGTATCCATGCTGTGCTATAATCTCATGACTAAATTGTTGTTGTGTATCATCGGAGGTAAGAAGTTTGCCTTGTTATGATGTTCTAACTGACGTAGATAAATTTTTGGATGCATTTGAAAGGGAAGTGCCAGAGAAGCATTGCTTCCAAGCACTGGATTTGGCGTTGCACGCTACGGCCGCAAGATGGTGGGGTACACATAAAGACAATTTTGATGGGTGGCATAAGTATAGAAAAATGATGAGTTTTTGGTTTGGTCACCCAAAAGTCCAGATAACAGAGAAATATTATGGAAGGAATGATCCATGCGATCATTTAGAAAAATGGATTGAGGTTTATGGAACAGAGCTGCAACCTAAGTGGGTGCATTTATTTTGTCACACTTTGGATGTAATACCAATGAATTAGTACCTTGAAATAGAGCTCCACCATGACACTGAAGAATGGGACATTTTGAGACAGGGATTCTTGATGACATTCAGCTTTGAGGATGGGTTCGAATGCATTGATGAGGCATTGTAGGAGGTTAATGCAATGATCTTTAGAATACTGTAGGATCCTTTGGACTTTATTAAACTAGATTGGAGCACCTAGCTGCACCATGGATTGGAACGCTATAATGTGATTACCAAAGATGAAGAGGCGGATCCAAGGAACATTAACATCCTAGAGGCGGAAGGCCACCGCGAAGTTAAGGGACCATAGATATAGAATCCATATATCACTGTACCACTGAAAAATAGACAAACAAACATTGGAACAAAGGTGGAGCCGAATTTTGTGAAGATTGGAGACTATTGGGATGATGCCACAATAGATAAGGTTGTTGAGCTACTCCACGAATATCAAGATTTGTTCCCTACAAAGTTTTCAGAATTGAAAGGTATCATAGGTGACTTAGGCATAATGAAGATTACCTTGAAGCCAAATGCACAACCGATTAAACAGAGGCCTTATCGCCTTAATCCCAAGACTAAAGAAAAGGTTTGCTTGGAGTTAGATAAAATGCTGGAAGCTGGAATTATTGAACCAGTGGAGGAGTCTGATTGGGTGAGCCCAATTGTAGTCCAAGAGAAGAAACATAAGGGGGAAATACACATTTGTGTAGATCTCAGGAAGCTTAATGATGCCTACGTTCATGATCACTTTCCGACACCATTCACAAATGAAATTATCGATAATGTTACAGCGTAGGAAGCATATTCATTCATTGATAAGTTCTCTAGGTACCATTAGATTAAGATCGTGCCAAAAGACAGGAGTAAGATGACCTTCGCAACTTAGTGGGGATGTTTTCAGTATATGGTAATGCCTTTTGGACTTAAAAATGCACCAACGATCTTCTCACACGTAGTCATAGTAGCATTCAAAGAGTTCATTCATAATTTTTTGGAGGTATATTTTGATGATTGGACAGTGTTTGGACTAGTAAAGCACCATGTAGCTAGTTTACACTTGATGTTGGATACATGCCAAAGGTATCAGATCATGCTAAACTTGAAGAAATGCTTATTTTTCCTCCCCTTTGGAATTTTGCTAGGTCATGTGGTATGTAGGCAAGGATTAATGGTGGACCCTGCTAAGATCATGGTTATAATAAATTTGGAGGTGCCAAGGAGTGTTAAATAGCTATGCGCAACACTGGGTCATACTGGATACTACCGAAAATTCATTAAAAGTTATGTTCAGATTACTGCGCCTATGGAAAAGCTACTCAAAAAGGACGCTACATTCTGTTGGAGTGAACTGTGTTAGCAAAGTCTAGATGTATTAAAGGAAAAAATGGTCACCAGGCCAATCCTAGTCTTCCCAGATTGGAAGAAGGAATTTCATGTGCATGTGGATGCATCATGTATTGTGCTAGGAGCAGTGCTAACACAGGCCAGTGAAGGAGAATTAGATCACCCTATAGCATTTGCAAGCAGGAAGTTGTCTAAGGCTGAAAAGAATTGTTCGACAACAGAGCGTGAAGGGTTGAATATGGTATACATGCTCTAGAAGTTCTGACATTACCTGCTAGGAGGGAATTTCACGATGTAAACAGACCATTTTGCATTGAAATACCTAGTTAATAAGCTTGTGTTGGGGGGAATATGCAGATGGTTGTTGTTGTTTCAGCAATATCATTTTGAGGTGATTGTGAAGCCAGGAAGGTTGAATATAGGGCTAGACCATTTGTCGGACATTGAAATGGGAGAGGAGCCTACCAATTTGGAGGAATGGTTGCTTGACGTGCAACTCTTCATGGTGCGTGTAGCATATAATCTCTTTCTGGACATTATCGACTTTCTGACCATAGGGATAGCTCGAGACAGATACACCAGTCAATAGAAGAAATAATAGGTGGTGTGTGTGGAATAATTTTCAGTTATTGTAGGTCATTTGTATTAAATGAGTTCGGTGACATACTTCGAAGCTATGTGCCTGACTTTGAAAGAAATAGTATCATCGTTGAAGCTCATGGAGGAGTTGCGGGAGGACATTATGCAGGAAAAGCAACAACGCAGAAGATTTTGCATGGTAGGTTGTGGTGGCCAACGTTGCATAAGGATTCTAAATAATATTGTAGGGTATGCGATGCATATCAGAGGATTGGCAAACCATTGCGAAGGGATGAGCTTCCTTTGAATCCACAAGTGTCATTGTAGCCATTCGAAAACTGGGCAATTGATTTTGTAGGACCTGTTAGGGTCCTATAATAATAGGAGTCATAATTTTGAATGACTAAGGTTAAGCCTTGTAATATTGTACATACATTTAATTTTTGCAAATGCTTTCCATATTAAAAAAAATAAAAAAAATGTAAAGAGGGTATGTCGTAAAAGAAAATCAAAGGACAAAAAGAATAAGAGAAGGTCAAAAACTGAAAATACATGAACCCCCCAAACACAACAAGAGACCATGAAAGTGTGCAAGTCTAAATGCCACTACTATTTACTTTTATGCATAATAATGATTGTGTACAACTTTTCATTCATGACACAACCCATGGTAATCAAACTATTTAATCTTGGTTATTTCATGCTTTGAATTTTATGTTTTTTAGTTAGAGAATAAAATCTGACCAAACAATTTAATCTTGGCAGATCATAGATAGGTAGAGAAAATAAAAGGAACTCATAATCTTAATTTGAGCCCTTGGATGATATAAGGTTAGAATTAGATAGACTACTTTTCAAAAGAAAAATGGATGTTTTGCTAGCCTAAATACACCCTAATAAGTATAAAGAAGAATAAAATGTTAGGGTAAGTAAATGGTTAAGTAGAAGAAAGGTTGCTGAAGTATAAAGTTGATTGAATCAAAACACATTCATCATGCTTAGACATATGTGCTAATATGTATGATCAACTATGGAAGAAAAAACAAAGGCTTGCAAGCTAATACG
Source organism: Pinus taeda (assembly GCA_000404065.3). Lineage (NCBI taxonomy): Eukaryota > Viridiplantae > Streptophyta > Pinopsida > Pinales > Pinaceae > Pinus > Pinus taeda. The sequence goes on from APFE030428490.1 coordinate 28,852, forward strand.
TTTAACTTCCCCTCATTCATTTTTCCCCTTACTCACTAATTTCCTATCTACAGGTATATTATAGCACTTTAAATCCTTCAAGTTAAAGAGGCTTAGAGAATTTCTTTGACTTTTGGTGGTACTGGAACCTCGGCATAATGACTTATGGAAATCAAGTGTTGGAATCTCCTTCATGAAATTCATTTCCCCTTCATTACCCTAATAAAACACCTTTTCATAAGGATAAACTTCAGTTACCTGGGAAAAGTGAAAACCCCCATGTAAATCCTATTTCATTCAAAAACCCACAAAAGACATCTTATCGTAAGTATTAAGTGTAAGTAAATAAAGTGTGCAAATATTACATTAACATTTATACTTAAGGGTATACCCACCCCGCCCATCGCATTGCATATTAATTATTAATTTTATTGTATAATCCCTGATAAAACCCTTTTCCTGTATATTAGTTAAATCCCTATGTAAATAACCCCAACCCTTAGTTTTAACGAAAACTATACGTTTACCCCTTATCCCAAAAAAAAAGAAAATCCCCCATTAACCTTAAATAAACCCCAAACTACTGAGAATTAAAGCTCTGAGCCCCCCCTAAGCCCAAGCTTTTATCACCCATGCGTTTCCCTTACCTGACTATCATCAGATCAACATCTCCTAATCCAATGGTCCACAGCCATATCGGCCGCACTCGATGGCCAAACGTTACCCACCCGATAAAGTGGTTTTCCCCGACCCCCCGAAGGCTATGTGTCAAGCGCTAGAGTATATCGGGTGACCCCTCCTAAAAACTGCCTTTGCCTCATAAGTGGTGCGACGACCCCCAATACCGCCTCCCCGCCAACTCGATAAACCACCTATTATCCATAATATGAATTTTCGCGCCAAATTCAAAAAGTTTCCCGTTAAACCTTATAACGTTGAAAACCCTCATTTTCATTCTTTTTGCTCGTTTCACAGTATAAACCCATTAAACCCTTCAACGACACCCTGAACCTTTGTAATGTAACTCGACCACCGATTACATTCAAAACACTGCCACGAACCCTTTCCCAGACATCCCTGTGCAAAAAAACTATCAAATCTCCTTTCCTGCGACCCTATGTTTTCTTAATTATTGATGAATTTTGCAGGTAATCCACATAAGACTAGACCTTGGAGAAACAATTCTGATACTAGTCACAAAACTTGTTTACTCCAAGAATCGGAAGGAAAACTATTTAAAAACCTTCATTTAGAAGAAGAAAATAGTTATACACAGAACAGAGAAAGAAATCATTCACACAAAGAAATTGTTGTTAAAACAAAGGAACCAGACAAAGCCTATAGTCAAAATACAAACAGATCAAACATACAGAAAGTTGATCAATATCCATTACCTTATGCTGATACATATAAAAGGCTAAAAATTATATTGTTGAAATACATAGTAAGAAGTTAAAATGTATAGTAAAAGTAAAAACACAGTAAAGGATATTGATAGGTCATCAAATTAAAAGTGTATCAGATGAAAGAGTAACAGTAAAAGTGTATCAGATTGAAAAATCAAAGTGAAGCAAGATGAAATCAGAGCAGGAATGGTACATTTTGCAGAAATTTCTTGTTTAAGTCATAATTTTGCAAAAACTATTGTGGCCAATCTAAGATGCATTTTGAGAAACTGGAGGATGTTTGTGTTCCTAAAAGGCCAATCTATAAAAATATATCTCACCTTTGACACAGGTATTACAAAAATGGAGATAAATTCATATCTTCACAGCTTATTTTTTGGACTGTGCAAAGTTCTATTTTTGACATTGTTTTTCAAAGCATATTGTGAATAGCTGGAGCTAAATTTTGGGAAACTGAGAGAGGTTTATCTTGATAACATACTTATCTAAAATAACCTCTTTCATGTTTTACATATCTATCTCTTATTGAGATATACAAAGGTATCACTGGACCCTAGTTTTGTAGAATTTCTAGGGAAAAATGCACAAAGGAAGGAGGCAGTTAGTGACTTGGAAGCTTCATCATCAATTGAGAGTTTCTATCCAATTCGAATTTATCTTCTTTGCCACCTTCAGTCCATAAATATAGTGCCAAATGGATTCATTAGTTTTTGAGTGTCCTTTATTTAAGTTCTATTAATGTAAAACAATTTGAGATATTTGTAAAACCAATCTTAATATTTTTTCAAGATATTTCAGTTTAGAATTTGTATAAATACTTCTTCATTTAAAGTATTTGGGGTGGATTTATAGACATTTCTATATACTTCTTAATCAAAAGACTGTAAATCCATTGGAGCATTGACTGAGCCAGCAAGATGGATTGATGAATAAAGACCAGATATTTCAAAGGATTCATGTGTTGAGTGAAGTGTAGACAAGTATTTTCTCACGTTGTTGTTATCTTTCTTAAAGATTTTCCATAATGTATATTTGAATCTGAATGCTAGAACTAGAGTATTATCTCGGAATTTGTTTAATTACACTTTGTTTTAACAGTTAGGCAAATATATATTTTCTACTGATATCTAAGTTAAGGAATTCTTAATTTCTCCTTAGTTTAGGTTGTTTCCTTACAATCTATAGCAAAGGATTCTTAATTGCCCTTTGTTTCTAATTACCCTTTGTTCCTCGTTTCAATCCCGATATGAGAACTCTTAAATGCTCTCTCACCCTAGTTAAAACCTTTTCACCCCTCTGGCCCAAAGACCTGCATTCTACTATGATATCCTACCCTTTGAACATTCCCTTTAGTGAGTTGATCTAGTTCTGCTACCCTTCTATTGACTCCATAGCCCAATGGTCTAGAGACATCATTCTATCCATCTGTTTAAAGAACCCCACCACCCAATCTTCAATACAAATAAAAAATCCCCTGAACATTCATAACTAGCCTAAAATTCAAACAAACAAGGCTAAATCATATAGAGAGAGCCCTCTCTGAGCCTAGGTTGGCTAGAGCCTATGCTCCAAAAGTTGTTTGTGGTTACCTCGGTGACTTCTTTCTTTAAACTTGGGGAAAAAATGAGTGATAACATAATGGTGACCATACTAGGGAAGACTAACATTTTCTTTGGAAATATTTTACAGGTTTAGATATGATCTATGATGGTGGATAGCGATCAGACACACAAAGGTTAAAATCATCCACTTGGCAACTCCAAATCAATTTCATAATTAAGAATCCACTGGACGAATGAACCTGAAAGAACAATATGCAAAGATCAAGCTTTTAACTTGGATTGTTATCCAAGACATTATGTTATTTCTCATCAATAAAGTTTTTCAATGTATATTGTATTTTAGAGAAGATTTTAGATTATTTTTTTATTATTTCCCTTTGAAAATTGTAGATATAAAGTCTCCTTACACATTTGAGCAACATACTTCTAACTCTTATGAATATCATTTTCCAATTGAGGAGCATCAAACAATCAATACTAATCATACAATCCCTGTACATATTCTTGTATCTTATAAAGTTCTTGATAAATATAAGCCACTCATCTTACCTCCTACACTCCATGCTTTCCCTAACAATTATTACAAGTATCTCCCTAGGTTTGATGGAGAAGATGGTAAAATCACTTCCCAAAATAATATTCATGGTTTTGAGAATTATCTGGACTTGTTACACAGTAAAATGTCACTGCCATCATGTCAGTCTCCCTACTGTGCCAGTAAAATGTCACTGCCATCATGTCAGTCTCCCTACTGTTCCATAAAACCACATTCACCTCACTTATGCCCTCTGAAATGGCTAAAAAACCCTCTTTGCCTAAGTTAATTGAATCATCGCGTCTGTTCATTAAATAACCGCGCTGACCGACGAAGGCTAGTGTAACTGCTGCGCTGCCAGCGCGGAAACACACGTGTTTTCCGCGCTGGTCCAATTTCACGGATAGCACACCCTCCGCTTGTATCATTGGGCGCTCACCAAACCTCTTCTATAATTGATCTGCGATATCAGCGCGCTAGCCTAGTTTTGCACCCGCGCTGATCCTGTTTAGGCGAATTTGTTCTAACAGCCAACCTTCCAGATAACTCCAGACTTGGCTGTTAGCATTGTTGAGGTCGCCATCCTTTCTATGGCATGTCTGTTCGACTGACCATCCACTTATCTTGGGGGAAAGCTCATCCTTTACCTATTCATGGAGACTCCTTCTCCTTTATAAGCCTCCTCCATTGCCCATGAGCAGCTAGTTTGGAACATATAGACTTTGATAGAGGAATTCTTAGTGCATTAGTGCTGCTCTTTGTAGGCATTTGGTGTGTTGTGTGAGGATTGCTTTTTGAGCTTGAGGAAGGTTATGAGTTTGTTGCTTTGTATGTGAGAGAGAGACCTCTTTGACTTGGGAGATCCACTTCAAAGGTGAATGCTTGGAAGACATGCTGGCTGGACCCTCTAGAGAAGGACTCAGCGTCAGGACTTCGGTTTTACCTTACTCTATTTTCTGATTAATAAAGATAGATGACTACTCTTATGGTTCCATTTCCATTTGTCCTATGAATGATTAATGTAAATTGTATCCTTCCTGACTGATACATAGTTGTTTTTAGTAGATTTTACGCTTTTGTTTGCTCTCTCTTTGCTTGTGCAGG
>APFE030428500.1:12017-45395 GCA_000404065.3 Pinus taeda
GTTCTAAATATGAAGATGCAATACATACCTTTTGTAACAGTGGTACACCATGTAGATCAAAATATTTCTCCATTTGTAGTATCCAATTTACTGGATCCTTGCCATCAAACTTCCTCATCTCAATTTTTCTTGATTTTAGGAGCTCGATCTTGAAACGACTGTAACTCTGTGATTTCAGACCTCCAAGTTCTTAAATTTCTTCCTACGGTAGCTCCCTGAGTTCTATTTCTAACCCCGCAAGTCTGATCAGAATTTGATCATCCAAGAAAGAGTTATTGCCAAATCTCCCACGGTGACCTGATTATAGACTAATTCAATAGAGTGAACTTGTATGACGTGCCATGTCTCACTATTTCAACCTTAGTACCTAAAACTAGTGTATAGAAAACTACAGGGATTTCTCTTTCTGAAACTTCTTACAAAATTTCAATCTAATGCTCAGAACAAAAGTTATGACGATTTTCCCCCAATCACTTGCTTGGAATGTAATTTGGGAGTCTACAAAATCTCTAACTTCCTCAAATAATATCTATGAAAATATAACAAGACAAGATCTGAAATTCGGACCCGAGGTTTAACACGATTACATCTCAAATGTTTTTTTTGTGTAGCTTTTGAAATATCGCCGAAAAAAATTATAGCGAAAATGCTAGGATGACTTGTTTGGAGTAGCGAAACCCTAGAATCCAAAGCTCTGATACCAAATGTTATGAAACTAGCTCACAAAAAGATAGAAAAGAGAGATAAATGCCTTAGAATTCAGCCTCTTCAACGGGGAAACCTCCTTTACATTACACAAATGAACAATTCTTCAATGATACAAATGACAAGACCTCCTTTCTATATATAAGAGTCTAAGGGGTCATAATCTAATCAGAGCCGACATAACAATAATAATGTAAGGGCACAATAAGAACAATAGTGGGCTTCTATGGGGCACAATAATAAAAATATGGGGACTACATGGGTACAACAATATAATAAAGGGGTTGTACTAATAACAATAAGGGGTTACACTAGTAGTATAAGGGCCTAACAAAATGTACCCCTACAGAACATAATTGATTGGTAACCGTATTACATTCATTTAAATGATCAACAATAGATCCACCTTCAAACATATTCATATTAAATAAATGATTAATAAGAAATACCTTATTTGAGGCTGAGGATTTTTTATATAGTTTGGCCAATGCCGACATTAAACTCGCTGTTGTCATTTCCTTTGAAATATTAAAAGCTACCGACACCGCTAGGCACAACCGGATTATGCCAAGTTCCTTTCCATCAAGAATCTCCCATTTTGTGTCTGTCATACTCATCGAATTCTTTGATTTTCTAATCAATGGTAGGTAGAGATCTTTTTGATACAAATAATATTCCATATGCATCTTCCTCAGTTGTATTTTTGGTCGTTAAATTTATCGACCCTAAACCTACCATCTTCTGCCATTGTTCCCACTCGAACTAGGAACCCTTCTCTCTTGTGAGTTTACCAGCCAAATAAACCTTAAGCTTTGATACCAGTTGTAAGAAAATTATATATTACAGAGTAATGTGACACATAAAATATTGCAGAAACACAACGTAGAAGACACATAAAATAAGAGACACACAAATATATGTGGTTCACCTAGTTTGGACTATGTCCATGGAGGAACAACCAAACCTTCCTTTATATTATCGAGAAAGATGAAGAGATACAACCTACAAGAGATCTACTGTAATTTCCTCTTGGATCTCACACATTCTCCTCTCTCTTTCTCGCTCAAAATACACATATGCATATCTACAATACAATTCGCTCATTTATAGAAAGGGGTTTCCTTCTAGAAAAAAACCCTAAATTAAACATAAATTCTACCATTAGACCATTTTCCTAATGAATGACTTAGATTGAATATGAAATTACAATATTTTCCAAGGCAATTTTAAATCTACTTTCATCTTCAAGGAAACTGCCCCTGAACCTCTGCTACAGGGGGCTCATAAAATCATTGTCTCCCGTCTTGAACCCCCCTAATGGTGACAAAAGCATTTTAACCCTGTTATGAACCAGGTCCAATGCAGAGATCCCTATGAATAAAGAAGATATTCAGGCTCCACACTGTTTCGGGGAAAACTAGAGTCTTGTCAAACGACTAGCCCACTAGGTTTGGTAGCTACGCTAGAAACAACATCTTAAAGTAATTCAACGATTTCCTCTATGTTCAAAAAATAAGAGAAAGATAAAGGAACCAGCCTGGAACTTCCACTTAATCCCTTGCTTGATCTCTCCCCCCCTTGACAGAGCTTGCAACTCCTCTCCATACTTAGCCCGCTTGGAGAGTACCTGCACAAGTATAGCAACAGAGAACCGTCAAAGCATCGTGATCTATTACAACATAAACATTACAAAATCAGATATATAATGAACAAATGATAGCATTCACAATTGCACAATCATATGGAAGAAAGCTTGAAGAAATTTATTAAATAGAAGGGAGAATTACAACCCAGTTGTCTGATCTAGCATCATCCTCCTAGCTTCAATCCCTCTTCACCTCATGAAATAGCAAGATCACACCAACAATACAATGCTCTTTCCTTAATTACAAACTATTAGAACTTCTTTGCAATTCATAATATTCCAGCTTCTAGATCTCTTAGATGAGGGATCCATTTATATATGTGTGCAAGGGTGTGAATCATCCACGGGGTTTGATTAGTGTCATTCTACTTGTTACAATTGGTTCCACTTGGATATTTCTTGGATCTCTTACTCATCCCTGGGCAAATTCAGAGAGGCAAGTGGCATAGGATAAGTTTCTAGAAGATTCCATGAGCAACCATCTAGCAAACTGTCTCGGACATTTGTCCATCCTCGTCCATCGCACCCTATAGAAGGCCTAATCAGTATGCATGGCACCCTAGTAGTGTACCACTTAGTATGCATCACACCCTGCTAGTGGAGCAATCAGTATGGTTTAGTTTAGGCCATTTCTAGATGGTTTCTCAGGTGGAACTTTTGGGGAATGATGTAATCGGATGACTAAGCTCTTTTAGGGTATGAAACAACTCTTTTAGGGGTAAAAAAACCCTAGTTTATTGACATATAAGTTTGGGGTTGATGTGCCCAAATATGTCTATAACAGGTGCTCCCTAAAGCATGAAGTCGTAAATTTTGATGTCGGGTAAAATGCTTTATCATGAGGATCCGAGGTTTCAAATTGGAAGGTGACCTGCATAAGTTACAATACAATACATCATCATAATATAAATTTCATGATCTAGCTGAGGTAGGCATTCCCATGCTCAGATTTATGAATTCATTTCATGTACATAAATTAGATAGTTGTTTGTAGATGCAGACTGGTGATTCTTGAGAGGTAGAGTCATCATCCTTGGTTTGGATGATCATCTATGTAGTGCCTTTGTACATTTGATGTTTTTATATCCCTGAATATATCGGAGCTTGGATGGATGAAACTAGATCTAGGGTCTTCAAACTCGTTTAATCTTCTTTCGATGTACAAGTCAATTCATGTGACGAGATGTTCTGAAGTCGAACATGGAAAGACATCGCCTGATTACCATCTGATAATGTGAGCTGTTAACAAACGCGAGAGGAATCACCCATAATGATAACGAAAGTCAAGGTACTACAATACAATTCACATGGTGTGAATATATGATCCGATGTCGAACACCACACAAAATATTTCAGTCGAAGGCCATTGATGTCAACCTGTCGCTGGAAGCAAGAAACTTGCCATTGATGTATGCAAGCTTCAAAGCACTGAAAGGGGTGTTTCTAAGTCAACTTCTTGGATAGCGAGCTGATGTCGACAATAAGTGACTCGTCATAGGAGGGCCTTGATGTATCCCACATCTACGACACGAAACAAAGCAAATGATTTCTGGAGGTGAAAACAGACTGATGACACAAGGTTCGGGAATGGCGGTCATGAAAAAATGAAGGTTGGAGGTATTGCAGTGGATGAGACATTAACTGGATTGTGGTTTCTCAACTGAATGAATTCTCTTGAACATGTCAGCAATACTGAGATGGATTGGTAGCATTAACCCCAAAAGATGGATGGTGTGAAAGACCAATGGTGAGATGACCAGTGAACGGAACAACCCAACTTTACTCAATAATGGTGATGGAGTGAAAGTGTCATGCTCAAGAGCGACCTGCTACCATAAATTCTTCAAGTTTCTTCCTTTTTTCCCCAGTCATTGCTGATTGGTACCTCTTTATTTTTATCAAGCTTGAGGAGGATAACATATGTTTGTTCTATAATTTTCCCTTCGGGAAAACCTGTCGCTATGTTTTAACGAGTCTAGCGACAGTGAAACTCGGCCTTGTCTAGAATGGACAAGTTTGTCGCTATTGTCTTAATGAGTTTAATGACAAGGATAACTTGGTCTTTTTCATGTTTAGAGATTTTGAAAAGGGACAAAAAGGAAACTCCAAAAGTTCTTTTTTTTTAAATAATCCCTCAAGTCTGAAAAATGATAAAATGATACAAAAGGGATGACTTTTCTGATCACTTTAACGAGTCGAAAAAGACAAGTGCTCGAACTTTTTCATAAGCTAATCCCTCGGGTCCGAAAAACGATAAAATAATACTGAAGGGGTGACAATTCCAATCAATTTAACGAGCTGAAAAGGTCAAGGGCTCGACAATATTTTCATATTTAACGAGTTTGAAAAGGGTTTAAACGAGACTCGATTTTGAGGAATGAGTGGTGTCTAGGGTAGCAACTTGTTTCGGTGAATTTGGAACTTCTCAAAACATGGTGAATTCTGTGAAGAAGTTGGTTAATAAGACCACTCATCAAAACTATTCCTCAAAAGGGGTAAAACAACCAAGCGTAAGTGTATGATCGGCCAAAGGGATGGTGGTGATGAGAGGTACACAACCAAGGTTCAAAAGGCTGATAAAATGGCAATCACAAAGGTTATTTAGTTGAAGGTGGGTTCATTTTTTGACAAGCTTGAACCATGGGGGAACTATGCTTGGTTGCAACTTTTTATTTTTTACATAAGCTTGAAATGACAAAACTAAAAATTAAAAAAATGGAAAAAATAAAAATTGTAAATGAAAATTGAAAAATGGAAATGAGAATGGTTTGCATGTCCCCAGTATGATGAAAAGGAAAGTCTCCTATAACCAGATGGAAATCACTGTGGTTAGGCAGGACAGTTTCATCCAGAATAGACAAAATACCTCGTTGGCTTTGTCCAGAATAGACAAAGGTGATTGGTGTGTTAGACCAATCACATAACCTACAGGGAAACTTATCTTTACAACTAGGTGCGTCCAGAATAGACAAGGGTGCATGCCCCCTAAGCTTCGTTACATTCACCAGATTACTCCTAACTATTAGGTGGATGGAATGAAGGTTCAAGTGATACCGTTGATGTAAATGGACCATTTAGGGGTGATGATTGACTTGGAGCTATGCTTGGACTGGGAAATGAAAGCTGGTCAACAATGATAATTTTGCCTTCATGTGGGAAACACATCACTCGGAAGAGTGTTGAAATAATAGCTTCCATGTTATAAACATAGTCACATCCGAGGAGTAAACTGTAATCTAATAGTCCTAGGACTACCATCACGTCTAGATGAACGGTTTTCCCTCCCAAAGTGATCAGTAACTTAGGAAGGATCCCTAACAGTCGACTAGTTCCTTTGTTAAAGCCTAATAGATTCTGTGTAATAGGCATAAGCGGTGGCGAACCAAGCACTTTCCAAGTAGTTGAGGAAAGGATACTCACTAATTCACCTTCATCTATGATAGTGCTAGGCATGATCATTTTCCAAACTTGTGCTATGATCCGGAAAGGTACATAAGAAGGAAGGCGGGATCTTGCCAATCGATTCCAATCAAAGGAAGTGACTAGACTACTTGGAGGGGGTACCAAATAAATGGGTGAATTAACCCCTTGAGTTACGAGACCTGGGGGGTTTTCCTCATATCATGAAGGAATGGGTGGATTGCCCCCAAGTTCAATGGAATCTGAAGTAACAAAAAGAATTTGAATAGTATCATTCTCACTCTCTTTGGGATCGGTACGATTATCTGAAGGTGAAATTGGGTCAACTGTCACCTCGACCTATTGACTTTGGTCGGGTATAGACTCATATGATTCACTTTCAGAGAGAGTGGTTTCGACCGACAGTTGATTTAAGTCAGTCGGTTTTTCAACTAGTAAAGGACTCAGGGAGAGTTTCTTGTAGCTAGATGGAAGTTGTTGTGGTGAAGCAGGACGATTATCTAACACTATTTTGGTTTCATCCAAAAAGGGACAAAGGTGAAAGGCATGGTTCCCTTCACATAACCTACATGGAAACCTAACCTTTTTCCTCTGTCCGTGATATCTACTATCACTAGTTGAAGGTGTATTACCAACATGATCTTCAAAAGTTGATGACAATGGTTTGAATGGGGAGACCATTCTTTCAAGATCCGAGGAAAGCAAGGACAATCTCCACTAAAATGGTCTCCCACACAAATTATGGATGTAAATTTGGCTTTGGGAAGTCTAATGTGTGGGTTTTCACTAGATGATACATTCAAAGCAATGGCTACTTGGTTGCCCCATTGCTGAACTGGCTTCTTCTTCTTCTCCTTCCCTTTCTTCTTCTTCTCAGCCACCTAGATATTGGTATCACTATTTTCACTAAGCAAAGAGGAGGGAGAAACAAACGAGGAAGAAGGTGAAGGGTCAACTTGAGGATCAACTGGAGGTTGATTCGATTGCAAAGGAATCATGACATTTTGAACCACAAAGGTTGAAAATAGCCATATTGGCAGGCCAATGGTAATTCCTGGAAGGGACAATGTAGCCATATAAAGAGCACCGATATTTCCCCAAGAGGAAAAAGGACTAGGATTCCCCTCTAAAGGGATTCCTTGATCAGTGGACTCCAGATTTGACACCATATGTCTCAACCTAAGATCAACTAAGGAATAGGGATGTTATTCTGATTTCAATTAATTTTAATGACACTTTGACACAACTTTTCTTTTTCAGTTTTTAAGAGTTGAGAAAAAGCTAAAGATGACTCTAGTCTCCTTCGATTTTTAATGAGCTTGAAATGACAAGTGATCAAATGGACCTTTTCTTTTAAAGAGTAAAAAGGGAATGAAAGTGACTACTCTAGAAAATATAGACAGAGGGATTACCAAACCAATCGTAAAACTGCAATATACACCTTGGTGATAAATTAAAGAGAAATTACCAAGGACTTATGTATGGAAGTCAATCTTCTCGAATGATGTGTTCAGTGCATTGCGATCAATAAGGCAATAGAATCAGCTTCCTATGGATAAAGGATTTAAGCCTAATGTAGTCTCCTAATATATACGCAACGGTACGGGGAGCACAAGTCTGTGCCAACACTTTTCATATCAAGGAGGAGGAATCACCCAACCTTCAATGAAAATGATAGTTCCTAGTTTTAATGATGCTGGAACACGTCTCTAGCTTAGATCTCTAGATGTGTTGCGTTAAGTTCCAAAGCGTTGTTAGGTTCATTGAAATTTATTTTAAATTTGATCTTGTTTAAAGTTTTCCTTTCAATGGTTCACCGCGTGATGTTGATTTTGAAATTCCGAAAATGCAATCGACAATGATAAACCATCTTTGTTTATTTTGAGCAATGAAAATCCTAGCTACTAGGGAAAGAAGATTACAATTCTTTCAAACAAAGAGCAAAGAGCACACACTAGTGCATTTTCCTAGATCATTTTTCACACACAAGCTACAAAATTCTAAATGAAAATGCATGTATTTGTTTTCATTCCCCTTAATGTGAAAAATGCCAAAAAGGAAAACTAAATGTGTCAAAGATCTGAAATATTTTACTCAAAGCGACATTTTCGACAATTCCTTTCTCAAAAGAGAAAGGAAGACTAAACGACACTTTTCAATTTTGAATAAAAATTCTTTCGACACTTGAAATTTAAACAAATCAAACCAAATACATAACAAAAAGTACAATTGACTATCCAAGGAAGGAAGAATCCACAACACTTCTCTCTTCGACACAAAACGACAATTACAACACTTTTTTTATCAAAGCGACAGATCGATTTAAGAAACTTTTCGACAAAGGATTGTAAATGATGAAAAAATACATAAAAAAATTCACTAATCCTAATCTAGAGGAGACTGATCTATGTGATGCAAGTAGGATTCAATAAGGAGGTACTTTTCATAAGCAACAAAACAACTAAACAAAACTGAAAACAAGGTCAAAAATCCCCAATTTCTAGAATGGAAAAAGGTTTAGTCAATCATCGCACCTGGGCTTCATAGAAACAGGGATGCATCACACTTACTACACTTAGGAGGTGTGATGCATATTGGGTTATAGTGACAAACAGTGCGATGGGCCAGGGGGCACAACTGAAGTGGGTTTTGGCTCAGATGTGCAGTTGTTTTCAATGAGTTAGGCTGAGCTATGATGAAAATTAAAGAGAAAAGTATAGAGGGAGGTCTTGAGAGGTTACTAAGCTACCAAAAGGGCATCTAGAATGCTAGTAAGTCCAATGTTTAATTCATAAACTAAACCAGAGATTGACTGAAGCAACATTCATCTACTATGCAATTACAAATCAAGAGCAGTTTGAAGGCTACCTGGCTGACTTCAGCCTTTGTCTATGACTTATAAAACAAACAATAACAACAAACAAACATCTAAACTATCCCTAGTGGATTTGTCAATTTGTTTTGGGGAAAACTAGTGTCCTATCGAATGACTAGCCCTCTAGGTTTGGCAGCTACCTTAGAAACAACAACTTAAAGTAATCAATGATTTCTTCTATGTGCAACAGATAAGAGAAAGATAGAGAAACCAACCTGGAACTTCTACTTAATCCCTTGCTTGATCTCTCGCCCCCTTGATAGAGCTTACAACTCTTGTCTGTACTTAACCCGCTTGGAGAGTACCTTCACAAGTATAGCGACAAAGAACCGTCAAAGCATCATGATCTATTACAACATAAACATTACAGAATCAGATATATAATGAACAAATGATAGAATTCACAAATGATAACATTCATAATTGCACAATCATATGGAAGAAAACTTGAAGAACTTTATTAAATAGAAGGGAGAATTACAACCCAGTTTTCTGATCCAGCATCATCCTCCCAGCTTCAATCCCTCTTCACCTCATGTAATAGTAAGATCACACCAACAATACAATACTCTTTCATCAATTACAAACTACAACACTTCCTTGTAATTCACAATATTCCAGCCTCTAGATCTCTTAGATGAGGGATCCATTTATAGATGTGTGCAAGGGTGTGAGTCATCCATGGGGTTTGATTAGTGCCATTCCACTTGTTACAATTGGTTCCACTTGGATATTTCTTGGATCTCTTACTCATCCTTGAGCGAATTTATAGAGGCAAGTGGCATAGGAGAAGTTTCTAGAAGATTCCATGAGCAACCACCTAGCAAACTGTCTCGGACATTTGTCCATCCTCGCCCATCACACCCTATAGAAGGCCTAATCAGTATGCATCACACCCTGGTAGTGTACCAATCAGTATGCATCGCACCCTGCCAGTAGAGAAATCAGTATGGTTTAGTTTAGGCCATTTCTGGATGGTTTCCCAAGTGGAACTTTTGGGTAATGATGTAATCGGATGACTAAGCTCTTTTAGGGAATGAAACAACTCTTTTAGGGGTCAAAAAACCCTAGTTTATTGACATAATAAATTTGGGATTGATGTGCCCAAATATGTCTATAACACACATCCAATAGAGAAAGGGTGATAGTGGCGAACACCAAGAATAATCCAAATGCCATTGCTGAAGACAACTTGGGCTTTGCAGGAGCCATGAGATCAAACATTTAGTATTTGACTACTGAGAATGAGAAATTGGCACAAATCTTATAGGTTGTGAGGCAAGAGGTAGAACAACTCCGCACAACAACAAAAAATTGCAGTCTCCACATAGGTTTACTTCTATGGGATGGGAGTAGTGATATTGGCTGAAGTATCAACAATTGGAGAAACCATGCAGAAATTCTATGAGGGGCTTGTGACCGTACATAAAGGAGTTGTCAATTTTCATGGCTTACAACAGCAGGGCAAAGATTTTGTTAAAACTCTTAAGAACACACAAGTTTCCATTAAATATGTGCAAGAGTGGACAAAGTGATACAAAAGGGAAATTCTTGACTTATTGAATAAAATGAAGCCACAAGAAGAGATGGAGAAAGCAAAAGTTTAGATGTTGATTCAGAAAAACAAGTAACTCACTTCATTTATTGGTAGCATTTAGGCCTCATATGTATGGTTGTTCATTAGTTTGGATGTCTTGGTGAAAATACACAATATTACATTTGTCAGTTCACTCACCAAAGCCAAACCCAGGAGCCAAGTTTGGTAGGAGATTGAAGAGTAATTGGAGTAATCGAGACAGATTTCCACCAAGGAAGATTTGGATCTGAACAGAAAAAACATGCAGAATTACATCGGTGGTCCTGTCTAAATCATAACAATGTTGCTCATGCTTCAAAACAAACGTGAAACTAGTTCCCAGACATTGTACCCAGATTCCATGGAGGGTGGAGTCTACTTCTAGTCAGAAACCATCACACAGTTTGGCGACATCATCACACAGTACCAATCTTAGCACCAATATATGGCTGAGAAGCTACAAGTGGAAGTTGTTGAACTAGAGTTCTCCCAATCTCAAGAATCATAGTATTGTGTTTTATTAGGTTTTCAAGGTGTCTCTACCCTATTTTGTCGTATAAGGGTACAAATGTAATTTGTAATATTATTTTTTATTATGTTGTAAGTGAAATTCCAGTGTTAATATTGGAATATTGTTAGCTTTAGGGGCTTAGACGCAAGTTCAGAGTTAGTTGCGCTAACCAAAAAAACCCTATACCACTTGCCCTTTCGGCAACAATCTATGTAGAGCAGACCGCAATCTCACTCGAGGTGATATTGGGGGATGCTGGAACCAGGTTTCTACCTCCAAAGGGACTATGTAGTGTGACTGAGTTTTAGGGCTTAATCCGACCTTCACGAACCATTAACCTTATTGTTATAGCTCTAAACGGTTTTCCTACATAACAGACTTGCGATCTGCACAAAACTATTCTAATATGTATTATTTAGCATATAAAACAGTATATGAACCTTCGCGATGCAATTGAAGAAGAAATATATAAAACAAAACATAAACACAAAAACTATGTGAACATAGGAAAATACACATATCTACTTCAAAATCCTTCTTTATTAGTCAAGCCTTCCTAACCTTGCACACACAGCTATAGGGGCTTGCGCACATAGCTATAGACTTACCAAGGTCTTTGCGCACATAGCTATAGGAGCCTTTCACTTCACCTGACTATAGAAAGATATTAAAAAACAAGCTCAAAAATATTTTATTCATTTATTCATCTCCTTAGTCTTACTAAAACATCCCTTTATATATGCTTTTACCCTTACAATAACATGGTCTGCAAACCATGGGCGAAGCTCAAAATCCTCTAGATAATCCCATCCCTTTACAAAATAAGGGGCTTTGACCCAATCCAAAGCCATTTTGACTCTTATAACCCTGTGCTAATCATGTTGTTCTCCTCAAAATCGGAAGTCTTTACATGAATTGGACAAAACTTAGACCTAGCGGACCCCTACCCAACAGGCCCCTAACACAAAGATGTGACTCATCCTTGAGTCATTTAGCTGGTACATCCTTGATCTTTTTTTTCAAGCCTCTATATGCATTCGTCAATGGATGGAGCCTTGTTGTACACTACTTTGCAGCCTGCCGAACTTTGTCCATGAGCTTCTTTGTAGTTGGACCTTCTGTTGCATGGCTGATGGCCTACTGTGTTTGTTGCATGCTCTTCAATTTTCCATCTACTTCCTGTGAGAGATGGCGGGCCTCGTCTACCCAAGGTTTCATCCATGTAGAGATGATTTGTGCCTTTCTCTGTAGCTCATCGATCTGCCCCTGTAGAAATGTTCCTTCTTGGAGATGGGTGAACTATTGTACATGTTCTAATGTCTGTTTTGTGGCTTTAATCTCATCGAATTGTAGTTGTTTGTTTCTAATCTCCACTTAGATTGCTCCACATGTGGGTCCTCCTGCAGTGAGGCCCACACTTCCACTGTATATTAAAAAAGTTGACTACAGTCCTTGACTGCAGTCTCTATCTGAACCTTTATAGTTTTGATGGTAGCTTCATGCTGCTCACAAACTTTCAGGGCATTGTAGGCTTCAACTTTATCTGAATTTATGTAATCTGCATCTGTAGTTCAAATCAAGCCTTGCCCATTTCTTCCTTAAATTCTCTCACTGTTGCTACCAGTTTCTGAATCTTTTCTACTGAAGCTGCCTTGGCTGGGGTTTGGAGCTCCGAAAGCTCACAGCATGCTTTGGTTATGGCCTCTTCCAACTGTTGATTTCACGTAGTTGAATTGATGACCATTGCAGCTTTGGTTTCCCCATCCACTCCCAAGTCTACTTTGGTAACACATTCTCATCTAATCCCAAGTGCAAATTTACTTGATCCATTTCAAATTTGCCAATTTGCATAGTTAATTGCATTTCCTAACCAATCCTTTTCCTATTTTTGTTGAGCTTATTTATTATGCATTTTTCAAGTTGTGGCTTCTCTTTACTATCACAGTTGTTGATCAATTCTTGCAACCCTTCCCTTGATTTTTGGTCCCTTAACAACTTCATACACATTTTTAGAAAGGACTTCAAAATAGTCGAATTAGGGTTCTTCATTGTAGTAGCTACTTCAGGAGTGTTCTTCCTTGATACTAGTTTCATCTGCATCTTTGATGTTGAAGCTCCTAGGTCCCTGAAACTCTTCTTCACCTCCAAGAAATTTTCCTTTTCCTTCTCTAGATCAAACCTAGTACTCTTTTTTCCTGCCTTTCTAACCCATGTATCTAGCACAATATTTTTACCTTTAGCTCTATCTTCTATGGTACCTGCACCACTTCATGTCACTATATTAATGCTTGGATCATCCTCACACAGTTTGGATTGCATCATTTGAATATTCTTCGCAGGCTACTGGTTCTTCTTTTCCTTTATCTTAGCCATTAAACCTCGGAAATATTCTCTCACATGGTCAAACTGTCTACAATACTAACATAAAGGGTGAGTGGATTCTGATAATCTTGTGCATAATGTACAACTCTGCCACAATTATAGCATATGATCTGACCCCATCCTCACCCAGTGCCTATTTCACTATCACGTCCTTAGCCTTTAAATCCTCTGTGATTCATAGGTAAACCATTCTCGTCATGCACATGGCCTTCATCTTGCATCCGATATGCGGAGGTTCAATCTATCATCAAATCATAGTTGTGACAATGGATCTTATCATGTCCTACTAATCGACAGAACTTACAAAATAATTGTTGTGACTGCACATATTTTTGTAGAAAATAGTTGTGATCAGTCAGGTGTTGGCCTACATCTTGAAAAATACTACACCATACACTTGGTCTAGTACTTGGTCCAACACTAGGCTTTGGCTTCAAAGGATTGGAACCTTGACTAGCCAAGTAATTAGGGTAGACAAGAAAATAGTCCTTATAGCGACCTTCCTTCTTACACTTTAGGCATCATACTTCTACGCAGATATTAGACTGAACATCCTTTCCTTTATTCAGGTCTTGCAGCTCCGTATGCAAATTTTCCAAATGGGACTGTACCTGCTGAACCCCTATGTTTGGTAGCGGTCC
The DNA here is from genome assembly GCA_000404065.3 of Pinus taeda. Taxonomy (NCBI): domain Eukaryota; kingdom Viridiplantae; phylum Streptophyta; class Pinopsida; order Pinales; family Pinaceae; genus Pinus; species Pinus taeda. The sequence goes on from APFE030428500.1 coordinate 25,773, forward strand.
CCTAGGTCTACGTTTTGTCCTAGTCATGTAAATAATCCGCATTTTGAGGAGAGGAGCATGATTAGCCTAGGGTTATATGAGCCAAAGGGGCTTTAGGGCAGGTCAAAGTCCCTTATTTTGTAAAGGGATGGGATTATCTAGAGGATTTTGAGCTCCACCCATGGTTTGCGGACCATGGTATTGTAAGGGTAAAACCATATACAAAGGCATGTTTTAGAAATTCTAAGGCATATATATTGAATTGATGAAATAATTTTGACTCAGTTTTTGTAGTCAGATGAAGGGGAAGGCTCTTGCAGTTGTGTGCACAAAGACCTTGGTAAGTCTGTAGTTGTGTGTGAGGGTAAGAAAGATTGTATATATGAATAATTAAATAATAAAGAAGAAATTTGAGGCAATTATATGTATTTTCCTAAGTTCACGTAGTTTTTATATTTTAGCCTATTTATGGTTCATTTTATATATTTCTTATGCAATTACATCGGGAAATCTCACACTACAACAAAAAAGATCATTGGTCAGGGTCATGCATGGGACTAACCTTTAAGTCCATCACCAATGTCGCATATGGTGACGGTCCTTAAAACATTGTTGTTGTAAGTGCATATAGTGATGGCCCTTTAAGGTTTGTCACCAAAGCCATTTTTAGTGATACTTTTGGTGAGGGTTGTTAAAGGCCCATCATTAATTCTTTCTTTGGTGGCACTTCTAGTGACGATCTTTTATTGACCCTCGCCAATGCTCTTCTTCGTTACTTTTGGTGACGGTCAAAAAATGTTCATTGTCATTCATCATTCTAATTATTTTTTGACGATGCTATGTGCATGTTACTATATTGTTTTCAAAAAGATAATGATTTAATACCATTGTTGTGAATTATTTTTCATTATGTGTCTAGGGCCATAGTGGTTAGAGTCAGTCAAATTGTTAATAAGTAGTTAATGTGTATCGTTACCCTCAAGTAATGAGAATATATTTTTCCTATGAGTCAATAGATGATTCATCTCTTTTAGGTTTATTATCTAACAAATTTCCATTAGATAAAGTTCCACTAGTGTGTGTAGGAACCATATTACTTAATACATAATCAATCTCTATCAATTATATTAATGATAGAGACCTTGCACTCCTCAACACTCTTGGCACACCTTAACATGCTCTGGCACAAACAAAAATTCCTTGGTGCCTCACATGTCTTGGAACATCTTTGTACCTATAACATATTGCCATGACTAGGACACCCAAGAACATGTTCGTAGACCCTAGCATAACATGGCACTCTCCTAGGATGTGTTGGCATGACCTATAGTCCCTAGCATGCCCTAGAACATTTTGGCATGCATTAACATCCATTAGCACTTGGCACACATTGGTATTTGGGATGTACTGGAACCTATTATTAGTGTGCCTAGCCTACCCCTTTTGAAAAGGATAAAGTCCCTAGTTAGCCTCTAAAATGCCTTGGCATTATTTGCCACATGTTAACACACATCGGAACTCCCTAGCACACTCTAGCACTTCTTGACATTCCCTGATATTCCCTAGCATTCCTTACCAGTGCTTAGCATACCTTTTCACTTCTTCTTTGGCATTCCATCTAGCACTCATTGACACACCCTCATGTTCATTCACTTCCATGCATTTTGACCTAGTGCTCCCTTATGTTTCCCTAGTACTCCCTAGCACTCCTCAACATGAATTATCACTCTATGGCACACATTAGAACTCTTTGACGTGCCTTGCCACTTTATAACATGTGTATCACTCCCTAACACATATTGACACTTGGCACATGTTGGTGCTTGGAAATTCTTAGCATGTAAAACATTCGTTGAGATGACTTGGTATGCTTTGGAATGGTTTAATATTAAATTTATTTGAGATCAATTATCAGAAAGTAGATGAGAAGTAACAAAGGAAGATTTGGCACTTTAAATGCACTAACACTTAGGACTTGGCACCTATCGGCACCTAGTGTTGGTGTGCCTAGCATGCCCCTCTTGGAAATGCTAAATTGATGACTTATTAACCCTCTTATGTGTTCATTTCCTTTTAGTTTAAATAATTTCTCCTTTGTGTTGCCTTGATAGTCCCTCACACGTATTGTCACACCCTTTCACATCTTTCCATGCCTTAGCACTTGGCACATATTAGCATATTTGACATGCATTCACACTATCTAACACATGTTAACATTCCCCAACATGCCTTAGCATTCATGCCCTCAAAAATATCTTTACATTTTTTCACAACTTGGGAACCAAATCAAGTCCTTAGCTACTGTAATTCATGTGACATTGGCCTACTTCAGTTGCAACATCTTGACCAATTGCACCTACTACAAGTAGATTGTATGTTCTCCTAAGAACTTCCTATAACTCATCTTATGCCACTCATGTCCAGCTCAACTTGTCCCACTTAAGAACTTACCAAGACAAGGATCACATCTATCCATGGCCATAAAACAACTAAGAAACATAGCTTACACATGAAATATTTCAAATGTATGTCCATTTTGTTGAAAATGCAGCAAGACATTCTAGTTTTGACTTTGCCTTGGTCAAACTAGATTAAAATTAGAATTCATTTTGAGTAGAATACTCTGAGGTAGTTAATTGAGGTGACATGGCACTTGTCACTCAGTTAACTTACTTAGTTAAAGTGGAGACACTTGAGTTCAGTTCTACATGATTGATTGCTAATTTTTAGAAATATATTTCAATTAATTTGAGTTATTGTTAGTTTAACAAGTTCTATCTCTAAAAAGAACTAGTGGATGATCAAGTCGTACAGTGTAACTTCAGTCAGACTTAGTGATCAACCAGTTAACTAATCAATCAACCCTAAATAATTGGTGGCCGCAGATAATTTGAGTTACCCAATTGAGATTGGAGTTCAAGGGAAGTGTAATATCAGTTGTAAACTAATCCAAGATGTACAGGTGGTGCATGCAACCAGAGAATTGACCTATGGTAATTGCACAATTCCTTGGTGAGAAATTACTAAAAAATAGGGCCAATTTTCCTAGGGCATAGTTCAAGGAAATAGGAGCTTGGAGGCCCAAAAAATTGGCTAATTATTTTCTAGGTTCAATCAGTTAGGCAAAGGATATAAGATATAGGTGCAAGTTGTGCTCAAGCTTGAGCAAGCGTATTGTATTCATCCAGATTATTTAATTAATGCAATATAGATAGTAAGGGGCTTTGAGCAATTTCTTTCCCCTAGATAAATCTTTGTGTATGTGTGATAAATATTTGTGCATGTTTATGATATGTGTTCTCGATTGTGAATTTTCTTCTGTAGATCAATAGATTATATTCTAGTCTTGTGATTTAATAAATTTCAAGTTCAGTTTAGAATCTACACATTAATTTCTACATAGTTCATATAAACAATAGAGCATTCACTAAGAGTTTGCAAGAACCATAAGATACATAAGACACACAAGATATCATTTGGCACATTTCGAGTGCCCCAAAACTTATGCATAACAATGTACAATATGTGATTTTATAAAATAGTTTAAAACATGAGCATTTGGCCAAAGTGTGCCACATGTCATATAAAAATAATAGCTAAAGGAAAAATATCTATGTAGCAACACAAAGTCTCCCTTTGTCTAAAACTACTATGTCGAGCCCCTTATCACAACCATAGGCTTGCTTCTTGCAAGTCCTATTATGAACTTCTTCTAATACACTTCATCGTTGGCACACTTGAATTCACTGACACTCTCTAGCACACACTCTTATTTGTTCATTTCCATGCATTTTGACCTAGTTCTCCCTTGTTATGCTTCAGCACTCCCTAACACTCCTCAACATGCATTGACATTGTCTGTCACATGTTAGCACACCTTTCAATTCCTTGTCATGCCCTGACTCTCCCTAGCTATCATGTCATCACAAGTACCCTTACTTAATTTGCAACTTGGGAACCCAACCAAGTCCTCTCTTGACTACAAGGGCTTGACTAAGTTACAGTTACTACAACTAGACTATGTTGTTGAATTGTGTAGCTTGGGAGGTACTCCACAAGTCTAGTGAGATGGGTTTGTGTGATTTTGGTCACAAAAGGTGTTGTGGGCAATGATCCCAAGCGAAGGGGTTTTGGAACCAAGATGGGTTTTAAAATATAAAAGAAAATTAATATTTCCTAATATAAGTAGATAGAACCCATAAGTTCTAGAGGGTTCCTAAGATGCTTAGCTCAGAAAATATATCTAAGGATGCCTTAGTAAGAAGGCAAGAACATCATGTGAGAAGGAGCTCATTTGATCAAGCAGACCAAGAGAGATATAGTCATAAAGTAGGTTGAGTTAGAGGGTTGAGTAAGGGTTTCTAAAGAGAGGCCATGATCATCCACCAAGAGCAAGATCATCATGTGAGGGTTCACAGGAATGTCACATACGTTTCAGCTAGGAAGTAGGATGGAATATTGTTGGTTCTCTTATGGAAAATGGAGCTCAAGAGAGGTGGCTAATGAGAATTTGGGCTTGTGATTTCAGTGGTGTTTCTGTGTGAAGGTTGCATCAAATTATGAAATAGTAGAGAGAGTTGAGACCCTATCTCGTGGATGTTAGTAGGTCGTAAGGTCCATGATAAAGGACAACACAAATGGAGGAGGGCCTGCACTGGAATTTAGGGTTAGAATAGAAGTAGTCGTAGGTGTAATATTGACTGAAGTAACCATAGTTTGAGAGTCATAGAGATCTAAAATTCAAGTCAAGATTCAGTCAAAGAAATTTCCAAAATCTATGGATCCATATGAGCTAGGATGTCTCTTATGGAGGAAAGAGTTTTTGTTTTTGTGATTGGTGGATAGGGTTTGTTCTAAACAAATTAGAACAAAAGTATAATGCCCTAGTTAGGGCATTTTCCTAGCATGTTAAATCCATAAGGTATGCCCTTAAGGCTGTGATAAATCTATGTAGAAGAAAAGGGGTCATGATCCTTAGAGCAAGGTTTATCTCTACAATATAGAGCACACATATGGAAGATGGTTTGCAAAAGTATGTGTGGAGATAGTAGATCTAAATAAGGGTGGAACTTGAGTAGAATATTGAGTAGAAGAAATGTGCCATATCAAGAATGGATTGACATGAAGAGGAGTTGATTTTGGTGGAATTTCCATAGAGTTTTGGACAAATATTTGAAGTAGCCTATAAAAATTTAGTTAATGGATTATTAGTGGATGATTTATGACCCTAGTTCAGTCATCTACAAATTGTTAGAAGGATGATAAGAGAAGTAGTTTAATTTTTTTCATAGATTGGACAATAAAGAAATTGGTACACAAGAATAGTGATTTTGAGAGGACTCAAATCACTATTTGGTGGAAGATTTGAAGAGCCCTAAATGAGGGTAGCATTGTGGGCCATAGATCAGTCACATAATTCGTTTTGGTTAGGAAAATTTATGGAAGTCCATTTATAGTTGGAGGATTTTTAGGTGATTGTCAAATAAAATCCCTAAGTCTTGTACTTGTGCAGGACAACAAGATTGGTAGAGGGGCAGGTGTATTGGGCCTAAGGATGTGAAAACTTTGAAGGAATAAAGTAGTAGTGGGCTAGTTTCTAGCCCAATGTATTGTAGAGGATTGAGTTAATGAGAATAAGGGAAACCTACATAGCCCTAGACTTGTCATCTTGGTGTAGCAATATGGAAAAAGTGGGCAAACAAAAGAGCTATTCACAAATGGGGTTGTGAACAGTGGATCGAAGATGCTAAGTATTGCATACCTTGAAGGAAAATGAAGGTAGATATTGGTAAACATTTTTGAGCTAAGTTGAGTAACCTAAAGGTGATGAGCTCATTGATAGAGGTAGATTGAGGAGTTGTAGAATGGGAGGTAAGAGGACCCACCAGATGTGTTTAGGACATGTGGACTTAAAGGGTTATGTATGGCCACCATCAATAAGTAGGTCAAGTGTTGTCTTGTTCAAGGTGGATTGATTGTTAAAGGACTAACACAAATCTCTAGTTGTATTCCTTGTATCAGTGTGATTGTAAAGAGCCATGATTCGTGGTATAAGAGCTCTAGCCTATTGTATTATAGTTTGTAGTACAATGAAGAAGGGTTTGAAAAAGTTAAAAATTATCATGTGCACTAGTTGATTCCTTGATGTGTGTAGACTTCATTGTGCAAAGTACATCTGTTGTGGCACTGGAGTGTGTTTTCATCAAAGATTCTATGACCAAACCAAGATTCTCATGTCACGTGGAAATTCAACATATTCCTTGTTCACCTAAGAAGTACCTATAACTCATCTTAGGCTACTCATATCCAATCTCAACTCATTCCACTTAACAAGGTACCAGGATAAGGCTCATTACATCCAACTGTGGTCATAAAACAACTAAGAAATACATTTTACGTCTTGACATGCCATAGTACTTGACATATGTTATAATGCCTTGGCACTATGTGGTGTGTGTTAGCATCCCCTACATTCTTTGGCGTGCTTTAATACTCCCTAGCACACCCTAGCACTTCATGGCATGGCTTAGTAGTGTATCATACCTTGGTACTACCTAGCATATAATCTTATCATTCCCTCTTTAACACACCTATAACTCATTGATACTCCTTGTTACACACTCTTATTCATTCATTTCCATGCATTTTACCTAGTGCTTCCTTGTATTTCCCTGACACTCCCTAACACTCCCTAGCATGCATTTACACACCCTGGAACCTGGAAAATGTTGGCATGCTGCCCTAGCACTCTAAAAATTCCTTGGCATGACCTAACGTACCTTGTCCCTCTCTCCTTAGCATGCCTAGAGCTCACTGACACTCTCGGTCACAAACTCTTATTCATTCATTTCCATGCATTTTGACCTAGTACTCCCTTAGGTTTCCCTATCACTCCTTAACACTCTTTGGCACGTGTTGGTACACCCTAACACCTATGACATCTTGGTATGTCACCCTCACCTTTAGTATGCCTTAACATGGCCTAGCATACCTTGTCACTCCCTCCTTAGCACACCTGGAACTCACTGAAAATTCCAATCACAAACTCTTATTTTTTCATTTCCATGCATTTTGACATAGTCCTCCCTTTTTTTTTCCTTGAACTTCCAACTAATACTTCCTTGCACATGTTGGCACATCTTGGCTACATGCTACCCTAACACTCTAACATTCCTTAGCACTACCAAGCATGCATTGTCACTCCTCCTTAGCACACTTAGAACTCATTGAAACTCCTTGTCAATGACTCTTATTCACTCATTTCCATGCATTATGATGTAGTACTCCCTTGTGTTTCATAGAACTCCCTAACACTCATTGGCACACATTAACACACCCTAACACTTGGAACATCTTGGCATGATTTCTTAGCACTCTATCATGCCTTGGCACTGCCTAGCATACCTTGTTACTCCCTCCTTAGCACACATATAAATTTCTAACACTCCCTATGACACACTCTTATTCATTCATTTTCACGCAATTTAAACTAGTGCTCCCCTGTGTTTCCCTGACACTCCCTAACATGAATTTTCACCAAACCCTAACACCTAGCACATCTTAACACTTGACATGTCTTGGCATGCCTGAAATGCCTTGTAACTCTCTAGCATGTGTTAGCACTTCTTGGAATTCCCTGTACAGCTTGGCGCTCCCTAGTTGTCATGCCCTCATAGATAGCCTTACATTTTTTGTGACCTGAGAACCCAACCAAGTAATTAAAAAATTAGTTTTGTGCCTAGCCCAGAGTATCCCTTTATCTAAAACTTATTTTTTCATCCCCTTATCACAATCTTAAGCTTGAACCCTACAATTCCTATTCTAAATGTCTCGTAACACACTTTGTCCTTGGGACACCTGGAAGTCGCTGACACTCTCTAGGAGACACTCTTATTCATCTATTTCCATGCACTTTGACCTAGTTCTCCCTTGTGAGGCCTTGAAACTATCCAACATTCATCAACATGCATTGACACTATCTAGCATGTGTTAGCATGCCTTTTCATTCATTTTCACACACAAACACTCCTTAGCTATCATGCTCTCACAACTACCCTTAATTTTTTTTATACTTGGGAACCCAACTAAGGCTTACTTTGACTGCAACAACTTGACAAAAGTTATAGTTACTACAACTATACCATGCCTTGTTCACCACAGAATGGCCTATAAATAATATTAGGAAACACATGTCCAATCTTAAATCATCACACTTAACAAGTTACCAAGTCAAGGGTCATGTCCAACTGTGGCCATAAAACAACTAAGCAACATAGCTTACATCTTGACATGCCATAAAACTTGGCACGTCTACCAATCCCTTGGCATTATGTGGCACATGTTAGCATCCCCTGCCTTCCTTGGCATGCTTTGGCACTCCCTAACACACCCTACCACTCCCTCACATGCCTTGGCACTGCCTAGCATATAGCCTTGTCACTCCCTCAGCACACATGAAATTCGCTAACACTCCCTATCACACACTCTTATCCATTCTTTTCCATGCATTTTGAACTAGTTCTCCCTTGTGTTTCGATGGCACTCCATAACACTCCCTAGAACACATTAGCACACCCTTGCACTTGGCACATCTTGGCATGTCACCTTGGCACTCTAGTTGTTATTGTGTTTTCTTCTTGAATGTGTATGAAAATAAATCACTTAAGTTTGTGGATGAAAAACAACCCTAACAATGAAAATGGGTACTAAATATTGTATATCTATAGAAAATGATAGAAACAAAACCTAACAAAGCCCTGATCTATGCCACAATCATAGTTAAACAACAAAATGGAATAGTAAAATAAGCTCAAGTAAATCCAATAATCCAATGGAAACCAGATATATAAAGAATATATCTTATTAAAAAACACCTGTGAAGGGAACAAATAACGTTACCAGTCCCCCTCTATGGGATGGGTTCTTGGCTATCCTCAAATATCTTCAGCTTTTACAGAGTATCTCTCCTCTATAATGTGTAAACCTAGCAAATAAAATGTTTGAGCTCAATGAGAACTCAAATGGAAAAGAAAGATGGTGCGTGACAGTGATAATAATTAGAGCTACAATAGTGAGTGAAACAGTAAAAATAATCAAAAGTAAATGATGAATGGAAAACCTTTCTATTTATAATAAAAGATTAGGTTATCCTCGAATAATTAGCAATACAAAAATATTATTAACCCCATTCTAGAAATAACAATTTGGATATTTTATTAATTTGGTAAGAGGGAAAAAATATTTAAACTTTTATTTAAGATCATTCAAAAACTGTCCTGATGATGGATCCCTGTTGGGATTTGAAACGTTGACAAATATGGTTATTACTGTGGATACTCCGAGACTTAACTCAAAATAGATAAATGATTTATTTATCATCTCAATAAATATGGTTAAGGAATAATAAACAAATAATGATTTATTTAATTATTCCTTAGGGATTTGGTCATACTTGAAAAGGGATAATAACAAATTAGTGATTAATTAATTATTCCTAGAGAAAGGATAAGATAATTAATGATTTATCTATTTATTTCTCATAATTGGGTCAAATGTGACAAGGAATATTAACTAAATAATGATTTAATTGATTATTTGTGGAAGACAATTAAATAAATAGTGTTTTATTTAATTATCATTCATGGATTTAATTATAAATGACTTAATAAATGTGGTTTATAAGTAATTTCTCATAGTGAAAGCAATGTTATTATTGTAAGATTGGCCCCACATGGTGTACTTCGACCCATCTAGTAAATTATGGCTAGATGATCAATTTTTTGTGATAACATATTTCCCCTCAACGTACGAGTGTTAGGAGAAAAATGTATGGCCAAAGTACATTGTAAGGACACAATCACTAGACAATGAAGTGGAGTCAGATAGAGAGAGAGAGAGAGACCAATGGAGCTAAAGTGAAAGAGGATAGTGACAGAGGGCATTAGACCAATGCAAGTCTCCTTTTATGTTGTGGTATGAAATCTGAGTGAGGCGGGGAGGCATACCTATACTCGTCGATATAAGTTAGAAGAAAAGTAATGATATGCCTAGAAACATGAAACTGAGCAATAAAATAAATGTTGAATGATACATGACATGCTGGCGTAACTGAGCCAGAAAATAATATGATGTGTCCCACATACATAATGCACCTGGAAAAAACATGAGCCAGGACTGAATACAATAAGTTATGAGTACATGAGATATAATGGGCCTTCCCTCAAAAAATGGGTGGGAGGGAGGGTAGAACAACTAGAGAAGCTTAGCTGAAAAGGAAAGGGCTCTCCAAAAATGAATGGATCATATAAAGGAGACATGCATGCTATGAATGCTGCAAGAGGCAGGAATCAAACCCATCAAATATGTGGAACTTCATCTGAGGCTGTAGCATAATAGGAAGACATATGGGCATGTGGGGGGCTACCTAAAGGGCCACCCCTTCATGAGGTCTAAAACATCTCACACAGAGTTGGAATCACTGGTATAATCTACTGCATCACTAGACCATCAAGTGTATGAATCACGAGCATGAAAAAATCAAGTCAAAGGGAAATGATGATTCCTTTTTCTTGATTCAAGGCACTGAATGGGAGTGGAAGCTGGAAACAAGATACATCACCCTCTAGGTCGCTCTTCTGGAATAGATGTGGTGATGTCGATAGAATAGGGTTGCCATAGGTGAGGCAATGAGGATCCTCAACTAATGCATGAGGGGAAATAGTAATGTGACTGATGGACTGACACCAGGGACACTAGCCCAAAGATGGGATTGAGGGACAAACAAACGACTTCCCTTGTCAGAGCATAAAATGCATGGTTTACCTCACAATGATTAACTTAACTCTAGAGGGGATGGTGGATAGTATGATTGAAGGCCAAAATGGGCAACACAGGATGAATGGTCTACAAATATGGATGGAATATTCTGACATGATACAATGGGACATGAAATAGACCCCATGGATGCAACAGTGACTCATCATAGATACTCTAAACAAGGGTGACTCAATGATGCTACCACACATAATAGGCCCAGTAGGGACCTTCAAGAAATGATCACATGATGGTTACTCATGACTAAAATCGACACGTGGGAAGACAATTATTAACACGTGGTGGACCTCAAAGTACAAGTGTCACATTATGAATAAATTCAATTTTTAGAGGTGATGAAGTGACCCTTCTTGGAAAAATGGCTTCATGTTGAAGTGTTAAATCATTAAAAAAGAATAAAGGTAAATTATAGTAATTGATGAGAGCTTTCCAATGGTGCTGACGGTTCATCAAATTGAGCTACGGTTTGGTCGCAATGGGCGACATAAAAATTGTGGGTTTTTATCTAAAAGGACGTTTTCCCTCCAATTTGAATTCATTTTCTAAGTGATCTGTGGTGTATTTGGAGAGGAGGAAAAGGCCCTAAAACTTGTGGAGATCGTAGTAGACAAACCAACCATCGAAATTGGGATCTGTAACTTTCAGGTAGGCGGACTTACTTGTCTAAATATGGCTTTATTGCTTCTTGGAATGATGGTCCTTGGTGAAGAATTAAGGGAAGAGGAAAACGACAATGAACTACTAGAGGAGGTATCGAATCATCCTCACCCACTAAGTCAAACATGGGGACTATGTTGTAAAGGTGGTATGACATAGCGTAGAACATTTGAAGATATTGTATCAAACGTCTACGATATGTGATGTGAATATGGCTTGTTGGAGAGGTCGGTAGGAAAAAATATCCAAGGAATGGGAGGATAATCGACTATACCTAGATCCGATGGGATCTAGGCTGAGACTTATGTTAGTCAATTGAGAATATGGCTAGGGGAAAAACCATCATGCCCCTAAGAATGAGATACTTCCCGTAAACATATGTGATGGAGGGGATTGATCTGGTATGAAAAGGTGGGAATGATGCCCCTTAGTAGGAGGATTTTGTGGAGTGCCATCGATTCAAGCATCTCGACCCAACCTGGCACAAGATCCTCCAAAGGATGATAAGAATATGTAGGGGTTTATGTGGCCCCCAATATGCTATGGGCATACTGGATGGATTTAGAGTGGTGGACTCCAAATATGGAAGGAAGTAAGCACGATGGTGCATATCGTCCCAAGGATAATTAGGGGTAGTCATGACTTCCATGATGTCCTAATCAAAATGGAATATGGGGAATGGGAGGAAGACTGACTAAATGATGCAGTGGTGGTACCTAGTGCATCATCATCAGAAACAAGATTCACATATGCATTTTCTAAACTGGTAGATAATGAGCTAGTAGATGAAAAATCTAATGATCTTGAGACGTGGGCTTCCATTGAAGGAAGTTTGATAGAAGCACATTCAGAAACCTCAGAGAGGTTTTCTTGTGAGGAACTCAAGGATGAAAACAAGTAAAGGATATGGACTGTGGAGTTCATCATATCGACATTGGGGGGATGGATCACGATGGTGGGACCAAAGTCCCCCTCTTCTAGTGTAACAATGGTATCAGAATCTATGGGTAGAGGAGTAGGTGATCCACTATGAGTGGCCTAGTATTCGCAAAGTTCTTGAAGGAAATCACTAAATTCGCCGAGACGAGGGAAACAATGGGAATAGTGGCCATAATGATGGCACAAGGTAGAAGGGTGATTTGTGCACAACGTTGTGAGTTTCTTGGTTGGTTCCAGTAAGGTAACTTGGACCTCATAGATATTTGACTCAGGGAATGTTTCATGAACCAAAGGTTTGAGATGAGGAAGTTTGGGACAATGATTGGTAGCATGCCCAACAACCTCACATAAAGCACACAGAGTGTTAGAAAATTACATATTTTAGAGCAATGAAACACATAAAATATATTGCATAAACATAAACACAGAAAACACATAAAACAAGAGAGACATAGATATACGTGGTTCACCTAATTTGGGCTACATCCGCAAAGAAATAGCTAGTCCTTCCTTTTATATTATCCAGCAAACTAAAGAGATACAACCTACATCATATTTGTTGTAATTCCCTATTCTCTCTCACTCAATCTCCTCTCTCTTTCTCTCTTAGAATACAGATCTACATAGATGCAATACAATTCCCTCATATATAGTGAGGGGTTTCCTTGTAGGGCAAAAACCCTAAATTAAACATAACTTCTACCATCAGATCTCCTCCTAATGAATAGTTCAGATTCACTACGAAATTACAACATTTTACAAGGAAATTTTACATGTATTTTTAGCTCTCGAAGGTCGCAACCGCCCCCCAATCCCCCCACTAAGGTGGGGCTCCCAAAGGTCGTAGCTGCCCCCCATGGACCCCCCCTACAATGTAAATATTATGGCCAGTGTTGCCACCACATTATGAACTAGGGTCCAATGCAGTAATACCTGTGAATAAAGAAGATAATCAGGCTCCATACCCAACATAGAGGTGTCGGATTTTGAGATTTGGGGGCTGAAGGAGGTTGGGAGCATTTTCCTTAGGTTCTTTCCTCTTGGCTTTCCCCCTTGTCTGCATGCTTTCACAACAAGAATGGGTACCTATTGAGGTTACGTGGAATTAGTGCAGCGACAGGGGTCGTTGGGACTGGTTGAACCTGGGTCAAAGCATGATATGGTTTGAGCTGACCAGGTAGAGTGTTCATTGGGGGATCAATGTACTAGATTGGGATCCCCAAAGTCATGTTATGGAGAACTAATGAAGCCAAGATAGGAACATAAACGATTCTTCGAGGAGGAAACAAGAAATGTATTTATCTTGCAAGGTGATGTCCCGGTGGAACAACTCTTGGATGGTTGAGACCTTGACCAATAGTTCCTAGTGGGAATAAAGCGGAGGCACCCACAAAAGGGGGAGGTCCTTAGGGGTGGATCTAGATGGATCAACTGAGATGGTATTCGTGGGGTGTTGAGGAATTGGTTGTGGATCATATGTAACAGACTTCTTTTGAGCAGCCCGTGACACTTGTAACATGAAAACACTCAAAGAGCTAGGCTCAAAGATAGGAGGGGAAGGAATGGGGAAAGAATCTAATAATGAGGAGTCTTTGTAGACTCTAGGTGAAACACTACTGAAAGGGGTAGAAGGCTTCTTGTCAGACATTGACTAGATAATGGACTTAGGGGAGGTCAAGTATGATGCCTCCTAGTATGTCAACTAATCGATGGTGACGATCTTCCCTTCATGGGGGAAGCACATCTTTCATAAAACTGCAGACGTAATGGGTGACATGGCATAAGTGTAACTACGACCCAAAAGAATGTTGTAATCTAGAGGGGCAGAAATAACCTCGATGTATACATGAACAATCTTACTTGCAAGAGTCACTAGACAATTGCGATACATGTTGAGACGGTGGGAGGAGTGACCATCCCAAGAATGCAAAGTGATGGTGGATGGTGACAGTTTAGGTGACTTGAGTTGCTTCCAAACAACAATGGACATCATGCAGGTGGATTCACCTTCGCCAATAATGCATTGAGAGATAATGGAATTACGAACTCAGGCTGGTATCTGGAAAGAAAAAGATGGAGGTAATTGAGGATGTTCTGACGTATCAATGGGGAAAATAATCAAACCACTCTCTGAGGGATATACTGCAGCCAAAGTATTTAGTAGAAATTTCTTTTAAGATGAGTACAAATGAAGGACTTCCAGCATCGACATAGCAGTAGGTGATTGTGCCAAGTCATCTACTATATTTTATGTATGTGAATATCAGTTAGAAGCCGCATTATGGTGTAATGGTCCCTTTAGGATCTTAGGAATTGACTCAAATTTATCTTGAGGGAATTATAGCAGACCATTTGGGGTCGTAAGAAGCTTATTAAATGCTTTGGATTTGGTCTTAATGGCAAATGAAGTCGATGGCTTGTCATATTGAGGCGACCAACTTTGTAAGTTGACAGTAGAGGTATTGACCTCATCAAAATTCATCATGAGGATCTAGTAGTCACCAGGACCAGAAGGATGGGGAAGATGGAGTGCTTGACCTTGCTGAGGTTGAGCAACAACAAATCCTTGCTGAGGGAAAGGATTTGTGAGCACAACCAGTTGAGATGGCATAGGATCCTAAGGCGGTTGCCAGTTGCTATATGGGCAATTGACCTCTAGAAGCTGCTTGTGATTCCCACATTTGGCACATCTGGGGTAAAATGGGACACCCATGAGTATAATGTCCATGTACACCACAACATGCATAGGGCTTGTTCATATGAATAACCTTGTTATGCTTGGGTTAGTCTCCCTGTTGTTGGTTGTTGGTGTTAGGATGGTTCCCCTAGGGTTCATTAGGTTGATTACCTTAGTTACCCTAGTTACCCTTGTTCTGTTTCCCCTTATTATTTTGCTTCTAATTTTGGGGATTGGTCGCACTTTGCTGTGCAAAAACTTGACCCTTAGAGGGCAGTGGTTACTGGGGCTAAGGATGCATGGGAGGTTGTGACGCTAATGCTTGAGGGGCTGGAGCATTTACAATGCATAGGTATAAGATGGCGAAGGGGCAACATTCCAATAGATAGGTTGAGTAATAGCTGGCCTTGACATTTGTTGATGTGGTTAGGTAAATGTGAAAGAGGTGCTTTGGCCTAAATACACGTTACTAGTAGGAGTGGCATAAGCGTTAGAGGAACTGGTGCCCCCCTATGGATAGCCATAACTTGGTTGAGTATATGGTGAAGGATGTGAAATAGATCCAATGATATTGTTGACGCTGTGAGATTCCCCCAGTGCATTGGCACCACCAGGATGACAAAGGTCTTGTATAATGGTACATACATAACTAGATTGAGCATAAATCAAGTCTTATCTCAAAGTAGTTTGGAGAGTCTCTTCCCTTGTCTAAGGAAAATGAGACATGGCATCTTTGGCAATAGGTGCTAAAAGAGTCCTAAGAAACCAATCGAGGTAGACACATTCTTCGAAGCGTGGAGCATGACACATGCTCCTCCTTCTATGCCATTCCTAGACATGATCGAAAAGTTGGGTGGCAGAGGACTGACGGAATGCAGTCAAGAGATCCATACCAGTGTGGTATCTAAGAGGTAACTAAAAATATGAAAGGAATACTTTAACAAGAATTGCGAAAGTGGAATGAGAGGTGGCGAGCCGGTCAACATACCACTTCACAGCATCTCTAGTGAGCGTGTGTTGGAACAATCCAAGATGTATGGAATCATCGGTGATGGAATTGTATGAACACCACATATGGAAGGATTGGATGTGATTTGTAGGGGCCTCTCCAAAATTACCCTCGAACTTGGGGATGTTGGAGGGAAGCTTAGTCGACATAGCTGGCCAACCAACATTATGGTGTATATGGTCATTTATAAACTAGCTAAAATCTGAGAGGCTTTACCCAACCATGAAAGGTAGAATGGGAGTTGCCGAAATGGTTCTTGAGATGGTTCTGCTAGATGTGACCACCGGGGTAGAGTCGAAGCCAACACCACGTTGGGTTCTTGCACCTACACTAGGTCTTCACATGATGATGGTATGCAGTGAAGAAGGCTACGAATCATGTGAGGAATCAGATGAACTAGAAGAGGAGTCAGTATGCAGACTTGGAGGACCATGAACTCAAACTCTACGGGGAGAAGTAATATGCCAAGCAGAAACTGGGCATGAAGGCCTAAGTGACATGGAAATGGTGAAGGGAGATAAACAAGATGTTTTTGTCTCTGTGTGGGGAGATAAATTAATTAAGTTAAGTCTTAGCTTGGTAATGGAAACCAAGCCCTTTGCTTAAGGTGTTCGTGCAATTGTTTTTATTAATTAATCCTAGACTGTGTTTGAAAAAGGAAAAATATTGCTGAAATAAACTAAAATTGAAAATAGAAAATAAACAACAAATCAACTTCCTAAACCCCACCCAAACTAGGCTTGAAAATACTGTGCTGGTTGGTGGTGAAATCGACTAAAAACACACAAAAAGGGCCAATATATCTAAGTTTTAGTGAGAATGGGATCAAATGACACTATGATACTGGAAAATGGTGCAGTAACAACAAAACTAGTGGGGGAAATCACCGCAAAAAGATAGGGAGATGTGCATGGAACCTAGGGAAACCAATGGTAGCCTAAAGAAAATTACCAAACAAAGTTTAAGATGAAAATTTGAATGGAAACAATATCTCTATGAAGATCTGAAAAAGGAAGGTACATATATGGAAGATATGGTTGAAAGCTCTGCAAAAACTAAGACTTCTTACTAAGAAGAACTCCTCCTATAAAGGTGGAAGAATACTAGAAGCCCTAGGGGGCTGATGTCCACTTTGACGTGTAAAACATAGTAGATCAATGCCTAAGTAGGGTGAGACAATGGTCAACCAACCTAGTAGACAAATCTCAGCAAAACCTAGAAATAGATCGGAAAAAATCCCAGAAAACCTTAAATTGCAGGTACTGACCTGATTCCTGGGATAACACACTTTTTGGGCCAGAAGGTGCGCTCTAGACCTCTAGATCACACTTTTGGGGCAGAAAAGTATGATTTCTACTCATTGATTCTCAGTCAGCAAGTCTCAAAAAAAATTGTTGTCTTTGTCGTGGCTGGTTCCTGTGACCTGCGAAAAACACCAGAAAACTTACGAAAGTTAGAAATTTGACTAATCTAGGATTAGAAATCTAGTAAACAACATTAAGAAACTAAAAAAGAAAAACCCTAAGCTGAAAACTAAAGGTCACCCAGGTTTTCAAATTAGAATTAAAAATGCAATGGAGTCGCGAAATTGTTATTGTGTTTTCTTCTTGAATGTGTATGAAAAGAAATCACTTAAAGTTGTGGATGAAAAACATCCCTAACATTGAAAATGGCTACTAAACATTGTAAATCTACAACAAATGATATAAACAAAACCTGCCAAAGCCCTGATATATGCCACAATCATAGTTAAACAGTAAAATGGAATAGTAATATAAGCACAAGTAACTCCAATAATCCAATGGAAACCATATATATGAAGAATATATTTTATTAAACAACACCTATGAAGGGACCAAATAATGTTACCAGTCCCCCTCTATGGGATGGGTTCTTAACTATCCTCAAATGTCTTCAACTTTTATAGAGTCTCTCTCCTCTATAATGCGTAAACCCAACAAATAAAATGTTTGAGCTCAATCAGAACTCAAATGGAAAAGAAAAATGGTGTGCGACAACGATAATAATCAGAGCTGCAATGGTGAGTTCAATAATGAAAATAAGTGAAAGTGAATAATGAATGGAAAACCTTTATATTTATAACAAAATATTAGGTTATCCTTCAATAATGAGAAATAATAAAATATTATTAACCCCATCTAGAAATAATGATTTGTAATATTTTATTATATTTTCTTAGAGGGAAAAATATTTAAACTTTTATTTAGAAATAATAAATAGATAAGTGATTTGTTTATCATCTCAAGAAATATCGTTAAGGATAAATAAACAAATAATGATTTATTTAATTATTCCTAAGGGATTTGGTCAAACTTGACAAGGAATAATAACTAATTAGTTATTAATTAATTATTCCTAGAGAAAAAATAAGATAATTAATGATTTATCTATTTATTTCTCATAATTGGGTCAAATGTGACAAGGAATATTAATTAAAAATGGTTTAATTAATTATTCCTAGAATATAATTAATTAAATAATGATTTATTTAATTTTTCTTCATGGGTTTAATTATAAATGACTTAACAAATGTGGTTGTAATTTCTTGCAGTGAAAGTAATTTTACTATAGTAAAATTGGACCTACATGGTCTACTTCGAACCATCTAGTAAATTATGGCTAGATGATCAAATTTTTGTGATAACACTAGCATTCCTTGGCACTACCTAGCATATCTTGTCACTCCCTCCTTAGCACACCTAGAACTCACTAACACTCTCTATCACACACTCTCATTCATTCATTTCCATGCATTTAAAACTAGTCCTCCCTTATGATTCCTTGGCACTCCATAACACTCCTTCGCATGTATTGGGACATGCTAGTACCTGGCACATCTTGGCATGTTTCCCTAGCCTCTACCATGCCTTAGAACTTCCTAGCATACCTTATCAGTCTATCCTTAGAAAACCTAGAATTCACTCACACTTCCTAGCACATGTTGGCACACCCTGCTACTTGGCACTTCTTGGCCACATGTTGCTCTGGCATGCTAGCATGACTTATCAATTCCTAGCATACCATGTCACTCCCTCCTTAGCACACCTAGAACACACTAACACTCCTTGTCACACACTCTTATTCATTCATTTTTCATTCATTTCAACCTAGTTCTCCCTTGTCTTTCCTTGGCACTCCCTAACACTCAACATGCATTGGCACACCTTGGCACTTGGCACATCTTGGTATGCTCCCCTAACACTCTATCATGCCTTGGAACTATCTAGCATATCTTGTCACTCCCTCCTTGTTATAGACATTTTTGGGCACTTCAACCCCAATCATAAATGTCCATAAACTGAGGGATCCTAAGTCCCTAAAAGTGTTGCTTCACTGCCTAAAGAACAAGGTCAACTGATTACATCATCTCCCAGAAGTTCTCCACTGAAAACTGCTCATAAATGGTCAAAACTGGACCATACTGAAAGCTCAATGCAGAGGGTGCGATGCATATCACCTTCCCAATGTACAAGTTGTGATGCATACTGATTTGCTCCTCTGTAGGGTG
>APFE030428500.1:57159-67167 GCA_000404065.3 Pinus taeda
TAACATTCAACATGAGGTTCATCTTTGGGAACCTGATTCATTGGAGAAGGAATTCAGGTTGGCAAGAAAAGTGGAAAGAAAAATTATGGAAACAATGAATTCTACCCCTCACAACTATAAACATGGAACTGTTGTTTCTCGTAGCCTTCCACAACCTACAAGGGTGACACCACAACAACTGGAAGAAAAAAGAGAAAAAGGGCTTTGTTACAATTGTGATAGAAGATGAACTAAATGTCATAAGTGTGCTGAGAAGAAATTATTTTACATCGATTAAGAAGAGGAGGAGGAGAAGGATCAAGGAACATCAAAAGAAGAGGATATACACCAAGAACCAACCCTAGAGAAAGAAGAAATGAATCTGACCATATCTTGTAAAGCATTGGCAAGAATTACCACTCTTCAAACTCTCAGGATAGAAGGACATATCAAGAAGAAACAGGTTCAAGAAGTGAAATATCACATCGAGAAAGAAGAAATGAATCCAACTATATCTTGTAATGCATTGGCCGGAATTACCACTCCTCAAACTATCAAGATAGAAGGACATATCAAGAAGAAAAATGCTCAAGAAGTGAAAGATCACATCGAACATGAAGAAATGAATCCAACCATATCTTGTAAAGCATTGGAAGAAATTACCACTCCTCAAACTCTAAATATAGAAGGACATATCAAGAAGAAAAAGGTTCAAGCAGTGAAATATCATATTGAGCATCAACAACAAGTTCTCCAACTTTTAAAGGATATTGCCACTCAGGTGCAGAATCGAATGAAACAACAAGTAGATCAACATCGTAGTGAAAAATGTTTTGATGTAGGTGATATGGTATTTTTACGGCTACATCTCAAGCAAGCTATTTATGAGATGGAAATGTTGGCAATACTACAAGCACTTAAGAAATGGCGACCTTACCCAATGGGAAGACATTTCAAGGTAAAAAAGGATCATGATAGTCTTAAATACTTTTTAGAACAAATATTATCTTTAGAAGAACAAAAAGAATAGGTCACAAACATGTTGGGTTATGACTTTGTCATCATCTATAGAAAAGGGAAGCAAAATTTTGTTGCAAATGCACTCTCAAGAAAGGACGAGGATGCGGAAGCATTGTTTTGTGCTATTTCTATTATCCAACTAGATTGGATAAATGAAGCAAGGGATGCCTGGAAGAAGGACGAAGAAGTATGGCCACTCATTCAAAAGTTGCAGAAGATCCCAATTCAAACAATATTGCCAGAACTTGAAGAGAAAGGAAAAATCATATTGGAACCTGGAGTAGTTAGAGAAACAAGAACCTGACAGCTATGAAATCGATCAATTTCAGAGTATCTCATCAAGTGGAAGAACTTACCCACTAAAGATTCCACATGGGAGAACAAGAATTTTATAAAGAAGCATCAAGAACTACTCAAGCATTGAGGACACCACTTTTTGAAGGAGAGGGGCATGTTTGGCCCCTATACTACTAGTGTAACCCCTTATTGTTATTAGTACAACCCTCTTATTATGTTTTTGTACCCATGTAGTCCCCATACTGTTACTATTGTGCCCCATAGAAGCCCACTATTGTTTGTGCCCTTACATTATTATTGTTATGTCAGCTCTTATTATAGTATGACCCCTTAGACTCCTATATATAGAAAGGAGGTATTTTCATTTGAATCATTGAATAATTGTTCATTTGTGTAATGTAAAGGAGGTCGTCCCATTGAAGAGGCTAAATTTTAAGGCATTGATCTATCTTTTCTATCTTTTTGTTTGTTGGTTTCATAACATATTCTACTTGTATTCCCACCTTCATTTTGTTTTTCACTACTACTATAACCCAAACAACTAAGAAATGGTGTTTTCAAGTCAAAAGTAGAAGAATAAGTTGGCACTACCTCTAGGATTTTAAAATTAATAGGGAAGTTGGTTTAGATTAGATCCTTCTTAGGTTGTAGCATGTATACTACTTGACCTTCTTCTAGCTCAAAAAATTAGAACACATTACCAATTTTTTATTCCTCTTTGAAATAATACCTTACAAACTAAGGCTTTCTTTTGGACAATCCCAATCTACCTAATTGACCATGCTCACCTCCTTTTGCCATCACTTCTCTTTTCTCTTCCAAATTTCTAAACATATTCTCCCCGCCTATTCTTCACTTTAGGAAATTTTTAATTATTAGATCCCCCTCCTTGAACAAATGTTTGGTTGTTCTCTCAACACCTTTGAAACCTTTTGAATTCTTTTACTCACACCTCTATGCTTCCATCCTCACTAATACTCCTCTTCATTACCATAGTATTGTGATGAATCCCCTTCTTTATATTCACCCACCACTTCTTAATTATTGCATTTTTATTCAAATCCTATTTTTCCTCTTTAGTGCATGTGCTTCCTCCATGAAACCTTATTCCCTTAGTTATTCAATATCAATCAATCCATTCTAGGTCATGATTAGGTGCTCACTATTTAGCTAAAAAATAAAAGTTCTTAGAATGGCTCGAAACCCAAATGACCGCGCCCGTCTCAGAAAAACGATCGTAATGCAACTCATTTTGTTTAAAACCAAGTTCGTATGAGAATGTTATTGTGTATTGATCACTTTCCTAAACAAGAAAAAATTGCAACAAATATTCCCAGTCACTACATAGCTAGCAGTCCGTAATATTGACATGGCAAGTGACTAGGAAGGGTCAATGGTGGTCAACATCAAATCAAAGCTGGACAAGTTTTGCATTTAGATTGGGTTTCAGGTGGTGTGTTGGTGCAATTTTATTGGTTTGTTTTGGGTCAATGAAAGAATGCCACATGGAAAGCTTAGAAGCTTCCACGTGGCACCTACCAAAGGCTTGGGCAGGGTGTGGCAGTGGAACACAATTTTTGGGTGGAGGTGGTCGTCGAACCCACGACCTCCAGAATACCATCCGCAAACCTTTACCAACTCTGTTACTGGGTGAAGCTTACCCCATAGGTTCTTCATATGTATTTAAGTTTTAATGTTGTTGGGGTTGGCAGATAGGAGAGCCCGCTCATAGGCCAACCCTCTACATGTGATCACACAAATCCACAAAAAACATTGTTATGATTAGTGTTAACCCCGACGGCTACAACACACCAACACCACAACGATATATGCCATGTGAATGTGAATGTTATAACCCCAAAGAGTTAACCACTTTGATGGCTCTAGCTCTAGCGGTTAATACGATGTTAACTCCACATGTGAACACCACAACGCAGTTAAGGTTACGGTTTTCCTAATGATTCCAATAAAATCCAAAAACCCCAGCATGTGTCTAGCTTTTTAGGTAATTATGTTTATGGTTAGCTTAATCCACATGATTAGTGCTAAACCATAAATTAAACTCAAATTAACACTAATTAAATGCAATTTAAAATGGGGGAAGTTTTGGCGAAGCCACCAATTTTGGGCCAGCCTCCACATTTAGCGGAGCTAACTGGAGTCATTGCAAATTTAGAGGAACTTTTCTTGGAAAACACTGTCTGAGTCATAGAGAATGAAATTTTCAACCAAATTGAAGTTAGGAAGAGGTGTTCTTGGCTAATTTAGACATTTTAAACACATTGGTACAGGTATCAAGAACCATAGAGCTTTGTAAAACAAATTTTGTCCATATCGAGCTAATACAGAGACCCAGGCCATGGAAGCTGGACCAAGGAGATGTAGCCTAGGAGGGGTGAAATCCTTCATCAAAACACTATGTTAAAGTATCTCTTTGATGGTTTGCTTTACTTTGAATGTCTATTGTTCAATATTTGTTTTTGAAGCTATTTTGCTCATGAATGTCATTTTAAACTTAAGGAAATATACCTAATTACATACACAAACAATTAATGAAACCTTAGTACAAGAAGAAATAAGCAAGCACATGTTTAGAAATCCATAGTTGACATCAACACATCATAAACGAATAATAAAAAATAGAAAAAGTTGGTATTAGATCATGTTTGAATTGATTGATTGCTTGAGTTTGTCCAATTAGGCTTTTAATGCTTGAAAAATTGTGATGCTTTCAAGGTTAAAGTTGCAAAGGAGAAGGGAAGCTATTGGGAGCAACTCCTCAGGTAATTCTCAAAATAAGGAGAGCCACAAGGCCACAATATCCACCCCCAAAGTTCCAATTCTAGCTACACTTGAAAACTCCTAAAGTTTTTCCTTCAAATGAGATTGAAGAGGTAAAAGCAGTACCAATTTCTGAGCCTGAATCTACAACCATTATGTTTGGAGAAAGAGAGCGTAAAGGTCCTTCTTCAGAAGAGGAAGAACTCAAGAAATATTTCATCACTTTAACTGATATGGTTAAAGTCCTCTATGAAGAAAGGAACACTAGAATGGTTGGAGAGAGTTTGAAGGCTCCACATGGAGAACGAATCTTATAAGATAAAAAAGATGGAAGAAGGATTCAAAAGGGAATGGTGGAAAGCCACCTCCATATCCACCATCCTCATCATCTTCCTCATCATATTCACCATCTCACAGAACATCTTCTTCCACTACCACAACTAAAACTGACCATGCTCATTCAAAAACCCCAAAAGGAAAAACTCCCTTACTTAAATTGGACATAAAATTCAAACTTCCCATGTACAATAGAGAGGTGAATGCAGAAAAGTTGGACATTGGATTTGACAGTTGGAGGTAGACTGCAGAATTCAGAACCTTCATGAAGATGACATAAAGATCCAGTTGGACTTGCTGAGG
This sequence comes from Pinus taeda, assembly GCA_000404065.3. Classification (NCBI taxonomy): domain Eukaryota; kingdom Viridiplantae; phylum Streptophyta; class Pinopsida; order Pinales; family Pinaceae; genus Pinus; species Pinus taeda. Next base: position 61,876 of record APFE030428500.1, read on the forward strand.
CTAGAAGGAGCAACATTAGTTTGGTGGGAAGAAAATACTCAAGAGGAAATGTGAATCCATGGTAAGATATCCATTACTTCGGTTGAATTTATTTCTACAACTAAAAGCAATTTTATCCTTTAGCCTATATGCAAAAAGGCATTATGAGTTGGGAGAATTTTAGGCAGCTTAAAGGCCAAAACGTCCATGTTGGGATGGGGCCCGTTGGGTCAGTTTTGGGGTTAAAAACCCAAGTTTTGTTGTAAATTTTGATGAGAAGATGTAAAGTCTCTGTGAACTGTGGATGTAGAGCGTGTAGGTAGTTAGGAGTCAAAAAGTGTTTTTACCCTTGTTTATGTAAAGTTGGGTTATTTTGGAGATCTACCCATGGTCCCTGGACCATGAGATTGTATAAATAGGTGTGTCTTAGAGAGTTTAAGGCAGATCTATGTCTATGTTTATGGGTATGAACGGATGAAGTCTTAGAGAGATAGCACAGAGAAGTAAGTATTAGAGGGGGAAAAGGCTCTGTAGCTGAGTATGTAGAGGCCTCAAGTAGTGTTCGCAGCTAAGTGTACGGACCCATGTATCTCAGTGCATAAGGAAGTTTGAGTCTGTAAGTTGATATTGGAGATCAATAAAGAAGATTGTTGAAGAAATTCATGTGTTTTATATGTTTACCTCTATTGTTTATGTTTGCGATATATGCTGTGATGAAATAATGTCTTTATGAAATAATGATGTATTAATGCACAAATCTATTGGATAAGTCTTATTAACAAAACACAATAACATGTTAAGTATTGACATAAAGATCATAACACTTTCTTCTACGTTGATCAAGTACTTAAGTAGATCTGAGTAGATCCTGATCTGAAGATAACTTACGGTGTGTATAAGTAGATAATTCATCTGTTTAGGGTCCAAAAAAGCTAATCTTTGACCTTCACGGAGGTCTAGGGAGCGTTTGTAGGAAGCTATAGTCCAAAGCCCTAAGGGATTATAGATATGTGTGGAGGAAGATCTAGGGCATAAAAAGACATCACATTGATCTCTGGAATCAAAAAATTGGTTCCAGCATCCCCCTATACTACTTCGCGTAAGACTTCACTCCGCACTAAGTGGATTGATGTCGAAATGGCCAACAGTGAAAGGTTTTTTTTTGGCACAACTAACTCTGAACCTAGGTCAGGACCCACTAAGCCAACAAATGGTTCTATTGCCGAGACTAGGATTTGCATAAAGAGATGTGCGATATCGTATCACTGGAATCTGTGTTGTTTTATGTTATATTCTTTCCACGACTAGCCCACATAGTTAACCAGGGGGTTAGAGAGGGGGCGGAGCCCCCCTTCATTGTACCAATTGTGTAGCGGGGTGGGGGGGGTGGTCACAGGGGTTTTGAGGCGTACCCTTAACCCCACTTTATGGGGTCCGGGGTAGTGCCCAAGAAAGGAACATAATGAAAAATGAAGCTGGTAGTCTCGGTTTTGGGATCCAAGGGAAAATCTTTGTGTATATGTGTTTTATGTGTTATTCTCTCGCATTGTTTATTTTCTGTGTTTTGGAATTCGTATGCAGGTAATTTTTGTATGGGTTTAAAACCTACATTTGGTATCAGAGCAATTCTGGCTTCAAGGGGACGCCTTTGTTGCTGAGGCGTTTCACTCAGGCCTGAGGAAGACCCTGTTCAGTGGGAGATTTGTGAGATCGATTCTGGTGGTGAAAGAAGATGGCAAGTAGTGGAAAGATAGAGATAGAGAAATTTAATGGTCAGAGTTTCGAGTTGTGGAAACTCAAGATGGAGGATTTGTTGGTGGATAAAGATCAGTGGATCACGGTATATCTGGGTACTAAACCAACGGGTGTGTCTAATGAAGAATGGAAGAAGTTGGATCAAAAGGAAAAGAGCACAATACGATTGTGTGTCTCAGATTCAGTATTACTGAATGTATTAGGGGAAGCTACGATGAAGGCTTTGTGGGAAAAGTTAGGGACTTTGTACCAATCTAAGTCTCTAGTGAATAAACTGTTTCTACGGAAGAAGCTGTATAAGCTGAGGATGAAAGATGGAGACTTGGTGACAGAGCATCTGAACACATTTAATATTGTGGTAAGTCAGTTAGCATTTGTTGATATTAAAATTTCAGATGAAGATAAGTGCATCCGTTTGTTGTGTTCTCTACTAGATTAATGGGATAGTCTGGTTATTGCAATATGTAGCAATGCAACTACCTTGCAGTTTGATGAAATAGTCTCATCCTTGCTAATGAAGGAGATGAGATGGAAAAATGTGGAGAGCTAGAATGGTGATGCTTTGTCTGTATGAGGACAGTCCTAGAACAGAAACAAAAATAAGTCATCGAGTGGGAGATCTAAAACTAGAGGGAGATCTAAATCTCCAGGAAAACATGTAAAGGTGGTGTGCTGGAAATGCAAAAAGGAAGGGCACTACAAAAGGGACTGTAAATCTAAAGCCCTTGATAAAGGGAAGGGATCTGATGATGCTCCTTCTAAAGAGGCGAAAACCACCTTAGATGAAGGTGGGGATGTGTACTTGGCTTCTTCAAGTACACATGTAGATCATGAGGCATGGTTGATTGACTTTTGTGCATCCTTTCACTTCACTCCCCATAGAGAGTGGTTCTGTGAGTATGAGAAATACGATGGTGGTGATGTCTTCTTAGGGGATGATAGGAAGGCTAGAATCATTGGTCGTGGAAAAGTAAAGTTGAAGTTGCAAGGTGGAAGGGTTAGAACACTTCCGGGTGTTCCGCACATTCCTACATTGGCTAGAAATCTGATTTTTGTAAGCAAGCTGGATGATGCAGGTGTAAAAATAGTGTTCGAAAAGGATACCTGCAAAATGGTTCGGGGATCACTGGTATTGACATGGGGAGTTCAAATTAGAACTTTGTACAAGCTGCAAGCTGGCAGTGTTACTGATGGGTGCAACAGTTCTGTGGTTCCTGAAAGTGGAGTAGAAAATCTAGTGGTCTCTGGAGAGAAGACCATGTTGTGGTATCAAAGGCTTGGACATATTGGAGAGAAGGGCCTTTGAATACTTCATGGTAAAGGTATGGTATAAGGTATGAGTAATATCTCTCTAGATTTTCATTTCTGTGAAAATTGTGTATATGGGAAGTAGAATCGGGTGAGTTTCCCCTTTGGTAGTAAGAGGGTGAAACTTGATAGGTTTAAAGAATTTAAGGCTCTCATGGAAAATCAGACAGAGAAGAAGATAAAGGTGCTGAGGATAGATAATGGTGGAGAGTTTTGTAGCAAGGAGTTTGAAGAATTATGTAAGAAGTGTGGTATAGCACGACAGAAGACTACTCCATAGACACCTTAGCAAAATGGAGTTGCAGAAAGAATGAATAAGACATTGATGAAAAGGGAAAGAAGCATGCTCAATGGTGTCGAGTTAGGACAGTAATTCTAGGTAGAGGCGGTGGATACTGCATGTTAGCTGGTCAACAGGTCACCTTCATCAGCGTTGGAGGAGAAGACTCAACAAGAGGTATGGAATGGTAAGAAACCCCCCCTTTCACATCTGAGGGTATTTGGATGTGATGCATATGTACATGTTCCAAAGGAGAAATGAACCAAGTTGGATAGTAAATCTGAAAAGTGCATCTTTATTGGGTATAAGGATGGTTTAAAGGGTTATAATCTTTGGAACCTAGTCACACGGATGGTCATGTACAACCGAGATGTGGTGTTTAGAGAGGTAAAAGATGTTATTAAACATGAAGTCCAACCAAAGGAACCTAAGAAGATAGAGTTTGACCTTAAGGAGGAAGAATCAGACTTTACAAAAGAGGAGGAATCAGAAGGTGAAGAGCCACAAACTCTGGGTGTGATAAGATCAGTTCGAGAAAGAAGGCAGCCATAAAGGTATAGTCCATCTGTTTTTTGTTCAAATTTTTCTTTATCTATTATTGACGATGATCCCATAACTTTGAAGGAAGCAGTAGATTTAGAGGATGGAAAACTCTTGAAAGAGGCCATGGTTGATGAAATGGCATCTTTACACAAAATGAGGCTTGGGATCTGGTGGAGTTGCCGACTGGAAGGAAACCCATTGGTAGGAAATGGGTGTTCAAGAAGACAAATGCAGAAGGAAAGGTGGAGAAAAAAAACCTCAGTTGGTAGCAAAAGGTTATTCCCAGGTGCTGGGAATTGATTTTGTTGATATTCTTTCTTCTGTTTCCAAGGTAACTTCTATTAGATTACTTTTATCTATTGCTGCTACTTTTGATTTTGAGGTAGAACAGATGGATGTGAAGACAACATTTCTTCACAGGGATCTAGAAGAGGAAATAAACATGAAGCAACCTGAAGGCTTTGCAGTGAAGGATAAGAAAGAAATGGTATGCAAGTTAAAGAAGTCTTTGTATGGGTTAAAACAGTCACCAAGGATGTGGTATCAAAAATTTGACACATTCATACAGGGACTTGGCTTCACTAGAAGCAAAACAGATAACTGTGTGTATTTTGAATTAATTGGTGATCATGTTATTTATCTGGTCTTATATGTGGATGATATGTTGCTAGTTGGAAATTAAAAAGAAATTATCCAAGATTTGAAGACCCAATTGTCCTCCAAATTCGCATGAAAGATCTTGGTGCTGTAAACTATATTTTTGGCATGGAAATTAAAAGAGATTAGGCAAAAAGGAAGCTCTGGCTAAACCAGAGGAAGTATGTCGAGACAATACTGCAAAAGTTTAATATGTAGGATAGTAAACGAATGAAGGTTCCTATTCCTGTAGGTGTGAGGTTATCTGCTGAACAGTATCGCAAGACACAAGAAGGGGAAGAGGACATGTCTCGTTTTCCATATGCAAGTGCAGTCGGTAGCCTGTTGTATGAAATGGTATATACTAGACGAGACATTGCACATGTAGTGGGAGTATTGAGCAGGTTTATGTCAAAACCAGGGAAGGAGAACTCGACAATAGTGAAGCGAGTTTTCAGGTATTTGTGTGGCACTAGTGATTATGGTTTGTGCTACCAAGGAAGACCAGGATTGGATAGAATGTTGGATATTCATGGCTTTGTTGATGCAGACTGGGTTGGAGATCTAGATCAGAGAATATCTACAAGTGGGTAAGTGTTTAACCTATTTGGAGGTGCAGTCAGTTGGATGAGTAAGAAAAAATCTGTAGTGGCACTATCAACTACAGAGGCACAATACATGGCAGCCACTCATGCAAGTAAGGAAGCAGTTTGGTTGTAGAGATTGTGTTCAAGTATGGGGTTAGTATAGGAAGCTATAAGGATAGACTGTGATAGCCAAAGTGCAATTTT
>APFE030428527.1:0-53079 GCA_000404065.3 Pinus taeda
CATCACTGAATCAAAGCCGCGCTGTGTTTTTGGTAATCCCAGCACAAAATCCATGCTGACCGAATCCCAAGGTCAACTAGGGATGGGCAATGGCATATAAAGTCCAGTGTTTTGACTGTGACCTTTTGCCAATTGACAAGTTCTGCACCTAGCCACATATCTCTATACATCTCGCTGAATCTTAGGCCAAAAATAAAAATGTTGTACCTGAGCAACAGTCTTGTCAATTCCAAAGTGTCCTGCCAGGCCTCCGCTGTGTTTTTCTTGTATGATATTGTCTCGCATAGAACAGTTGGGAATGCATAACTGCCCCCCTTTGAACAACAAACCCTCCTGAAGATTATAATCCAGCCATTTGCTGTCATTTCGCAACAGCGGGTTTTGACAAGCCTCATAGGCTTCCACAAACTCGGTGTCAGTCGGATACAGCTCTTTCAAATGTTCAAATCCTAAGATTTGCATGGTGCTCTCCTGTAACAGTAATGTTCTCCTACTGAGTGCATCTGCTACCTTATTCGATTGCCCACTAATGTGCTTTAGTACAAAAGTGAAACTTTGCAGGTACTCAACCCAGGCTGCATGCTTGTGGTTTAGTTTATGCTGTTGCATAATGTATTGCAACGCTGAATTGTCAGAAAATAAAACAAATTCGCTACCCAACATGTAATGTCACCAATGTTTCAGATCCTGCACAATGGCGTAAAATTCCTTATCATAGGTCGAGTACTTCTGTCTGCTTTCATTTAGCTTTTCGCTGAAATAGGCAACTGGTTTGTCCTCCTAGCTGAGGACTGCTCCAATGGCTGTACCACTGGCGTCGCAACGAACTTGAAAAAGCTTGTTGAAATCAGGCAGTCTCAACACAGGTCTTTCAGTAATCTTTTTCAAGATCTGAAAGCTGTTTTCTGCTACTTCAGTCCAGTGAAAAGGCTGATTCACCTTCTTAATTGTGTCTAACATTGGTGCGCAAATCTCGCTGAAATTCCTAATGAACTTCCTGTAAAAACTGGCAAGTCCATGGAAACTTCGAACTTCAAACAAACTCTTCAGAGAAGGCCAGCTAACTATAGCTGCCACTTTTTCTGGATCCATTTTTAATTCATTCTCCGCAATAACAAAGCCCAGATATATCAGTTCTCTCTGAAAAAAAGTGCATTTCTTCAAATTAATTAACAGCTTGTTTTGCTGCAATTTCCTCAACACGCTCTGCAAATGCCTGAAATGCTCCTCCTTAGTTTTACTGAAAATCAGAATATCGTCCAAGTAAACTATAACAAATTTACCGTTAAATTCCTTTAGCACCTCATTCATCAGTCGCATGAATGTGCTGGGAGTGTTGCTCAAACCAAATGGCATCACCAGCCATTCGTACAAGCCTTCGTTTGTCTTGAATGCAGTTTTCCATTCATCTCCCTCACGAATCCGGATCTGGTGATACCCACTTTTCAGATCAATCTTCGAAAAGTAAGTCGCTCCACTCAGACAATCCATCATATCATCCATCCTTGGCAAGGGAAACCTGTACCTAACGGTAATCTTGTTAATAGCCTTGGAATCTGTGCACATCCTCCATTCTCCTCCTTTTTTGGGAGCCAAAACAGTGGGTACTGCACATGGGCTCATGCTCTCCCGAATCAAACCTTTGTCCAACAATTCTTGGACCTATTTTCTAATCTCTTCGTGGTCCTTGGGACTCATGCGGTAGGCTGCTTTATTTGGCAGACTTGCTCCTGGTATAAAATCAATGCAGTGACTAATACCCCTTCTAGATGGCAACTCATCCGGAAGATCATCCACCACAATGTCTCCAAAATCCTGTAGCAACCTCTGAACGTCCTCTGGTAAATCTGAAACCTGTGTGTGGAGTACCACTGTCCTTGGTCTCCTTATGACAACAAAATTTATCTCGCTGTCCTCAATCTGCTTTATGAATTCTTTTCCTCCTAACAGTAGTGCCTTCACTCCACTAGCCTCTGCTGTGTTTTCCTCTTTGATGGGTACAAGTGTATGCTTGATCCCATCTTTCACAAACTTGTAGCAATTAGTTTTTCCATCGTGAATTGCACCCCTGTCAAACTGCCAAGGTCGTCCTAACAACAAATGACAGACATACATTGGCATCACATCACAAAGGATCTTGTCCTTGTATTTTCCAATCTGAAACTCTACTTCACACTGTTCATCAACTAACAGTTGATGCCCCTTCTGCAGCCACGATACCTTGTAGGGAGTGGGATGTTTCAATTTCTTTAATCCCAATTTCTCCACCATCTCCACAGCTACCAAATTATCGGTACTTCCGCTGTCAACAATTACCTTACAGCACTTGCCTTGTGACTTGCAGACAGTGCGAAACAATGCTTTTCGCTGATCTGGCTCTGCAGCTTCCTTGGCTGGCTTCAATAGCACCTTATTCAATACCAAGGCTTCACCTATCTCAGGTGTGTTTTCCGCTTCCTAAGGTGTCTCCTCTGCATCCTCTGGCTGCGCAACATAGGTTCCTCTTCCACCTGCTGGTTCGCCCTCCGGACAGTCATAAGACATATGTCCCAACTTATGACAACGGTAACACTGGACAGTCCCTCTGCCCCGACCAAATCCTCGTCCTCTCTGAGTTGGTCGTCCTTCCCTGTTGCTGTTGTCTCTATCTGTCGTACCAGTAGACTTAGAACTGCTGCCTTCCTCATTCGAAACTGTACCTCTCCCTCTGCCATACACTTTGCCTTTTCCTCTGCCAGAACCACCTCCTCTCCGGGAGTTCTGCTTCCTATTTATCTTCTCTTCAGCCTTCAATGCAAACTGATAGGCTCCATCTAATGTCTGCGGTGAAAGGATACCAATTTTGTCTAAAATCTCCCCTCTCAAGCCATTTACAAATCTGGCTGTCTTCTCTGAGGTATCTTCCACATATCCTGCTCGCAGATTTAATTTGTAAAATTCTTCTGTAAATTCTCTCACAGTCATTCCCCTTTGTTTCAGGTTTTGTACCTGCCTGTACAACATAATTTGATAGTCCTTTGGTAAGAACTTATCTTTCAGTTTCGCTTCCATCCTGGCCCATTTCTTGATTGGCTGCTTGCCTAACCTCCTTCTTTCTGCCTGAACGCTGTCCCACCATAAGGACGCATGTCCTTTCAACTTGGTGGCGGCAAACCTTACCTGTTTGTCTTCGCTGGTCTCCTCAAACTCAAAGAATTTATTCACTTCACTTAACCAGTCTAACAACACATCTACCGATAAGCTTCCGTCATAGGTAGGCAATTCATGCTTCGGTTTATGACTGGATAGCAAAACTGACTTTAACAAGCTCAGTTCTGGTGTTATTCCCTCAAACTCATCCTGCTCTGGTTCAACTGCCTCTTCATCACTGTTATCTGCTGGGTTTCTTCTTCCTCCAGCCTCTATCACTGCTAATCTCTCTCGCAAAACTCTTATCTCTTCTCGCAATCCATCATCCACTGGCCTGTGGACCAATCGTCCTCTGCCTCTTCCTCTTCCTCTTGCTTCTTCCTCTTGCCTCACCTTCGCCTTCTACCTGTTCATTGATTCTAACTCAAAAAAAAAAAAAAACTCTAGCTCTGATACCACTTATGATGGCCTCCCGCCACGGTATGGAACTCGTTCGACAAGACGTATGACCTGGCGATTTAAATGCTGTGTTAAATGGTGTTGTACGCATCTTGGTCTTTGGGTTTAGGGTTTTTGAACCCTGTTACACCGGCTCCCACCTACACTAACCGGTCACCTCTGCTCAAAAAGGCCCGTTGACAACCTTTTGGCAATCATTTTCTCATTTCCGTTTCGCGGGGTCACTCTGCCGAGTTCTGAGCTGCTTTGTGGGGAACCTCTGTTCCTCTATGACTGTGCTAATTCCGCTTCCGTGGTTAACTCCGCCTCCAAAGGGTTTCAATGGTGAGTTTCTATGGCCTGCGAGGGTTCATTCACTCTCCTCAGCGATTGTTTGTCAACTGTAAGTGTGGATATCTATTTGTTTCCGACTCGATGCTGGTATTAGCTTATTAACTTTGTGTTTTGGTTCATGACAGGTCCGTCGTTCCCAAAGCTGTGTTTCACCTTTAATAACCAGGTAATGATGCTGGTTCTATGCTATAATGTCTTCACCTTTATCTCTCTGGTTCTGACCGTCTCGGCCACTGTCTTCAGGTTTCTGTTTTGGTTAGTTTGGTCTTGTTCTTCGTCGCCCGGGTTCCTGGTAAAACCCTGATACTCTGCCTCCTTTCTGTTGTTTTTTGTTTTAACACATGTACATATATTCTGCAGGGTCTAATCTTTGTGGGTTTGTTTTGCAGGTGAGCTCTGGTCGTGTAGCTAAGCTCGTGGTGCTGCTACCCGCGTTCTCCCCACGCTCCTTCCGGGTAGTGTCTTAATGCATTCCTGTAGCTTGATATCTGTAGTCTCTGTCGTTTGTGTCGACTTTCTATGCGGCAAAAAATTAAGGTCTTGGCCTTCAATCTGTTGATGGTCTGTTATAATCGTGGTTTCAACTTTCCCTCTGTATAAAATTGTTCAAACTGTTTTCTTTGGTATCAAACCCTCGTGGGTTTTATGGGCTTCTGCTATGTGGATGTAAATGAGTTTTATTTCCTGTTTGATGGTCGTTGCGGGGTTTCGAACCCTCACTCTGCTAGGCTGTATCGTTCACAGTTTATAAACCCTAGGATTTTGACCAAACCCTGGTCTATCCTTCCGTCAATGCTATGAATGTAATACTTCGGCTTTTGTCTGTTAATAAATTGGTATTTTGAAATTCCGTCCTATTGATAACTCTGTGGGTGCCGAGACTTGCTTTACATGTAGTCTGTGGTTCGAATGCTCAACTGTAATCTGGGTTCTTTGTTTATTTGCTCAGGTCGTATTACTACATGATTTTCCCTATTGTTCTATTGCTATCTGGTTCTTTATATATATCGTATGCAAAAGGAAAAGAATTGATTTGTTTCTCTGCTACGGCATTCTATTTTGACTGTAGAGTTATCAGAATTTTAGAAATACCTGGTTCTTTATTCGCATGCACAGGTTTCTCTGTCTTTCTAGTTTTAGGAATCTTTGCTTTGTCTGAGTCTGCTCCTGCTGCGTCTTTCTCTGGGTGTACACCTGTGTGTACAGTCGGGTTTGCACGCTGGTGGATGGTGCTGTGGTGATCACGCCCGCTCCACTTGCAGATGACCTGTCTTTTTCTATAATATGATTTACAATGTACAGGAAATAACTATGCTTTAGAATGTTAATTATCATAGTGATGAAATGTGAGCAAATAAGTAATGAATCTTAACTTTTGGAAATGACTGTATATTTCTATTTCTGTTCTTCAAAATGAGAGAGGAAACTTTACAATCTTGTTTCTGTCCTTTTAACTCTGAGAGTCGAACTGTTCTTGTCCGGTTGGAACCAACCCAACAGATTGACAACTGTTTTCCCATAACTGATTTAAAACTAATACAATGCCTTTTTAAATAAAAATCAAACTAACTAGCAATTTATGGTTCTGTTTCTAACTCCTAAGTAAGACAGAGTAAATGCATGAGTAATAAAAGTAAATAAAAGTAAGTAATGAAAATAAAATAACTGACAAGGTTTTGACACCTGTCCAGCTATACGCATTGACTGTGTGTTCAAATTCTGCCTGAGACTGCCAGCCTCATTCTGCCTCCTCAGAGCTGGATGCTCCTGCATCAGCGCCCGTGACGCGCAGGAGGATGGTTGCAATGGCGTGCATATGTCTGGATTGAGCGATGGTCTGCGATGGACTGAACCTCAATGTGGGAAATCTTGTTACCAATTTATATCTCAGCGTTTTCCTTAACAGAATTGCAGAGTTGCCTGCATATTCTCTGAAGGCCATTATGGTTCACAAGTTCTAAAGGAAGGCGATGCTCATCTTCTTGAAAAACCGAGGAGCGGGGGTGAGCCAGGAAGTTGTGTGGCCTGAAGCGGGGATGTATCACTTGGATGCGCTTTCTTCAGAACGAAGAGGAAATACAAGGCGGAGCAAGAGGCAATACCAGGCCGGGGGGAGTGGAGACGAGAGCAACCCTATGCCTAAGGAATAGAAGTAGAAGGCCGATATGCCTACTGGACCTCTTCTGGAGGGACCCACGGGCTCCGTCGCCAAAACAGAGGAAGATAAACCTAAGCCACTGGATGATGCTCTGTTTTTCCCAATTCTTGCTTAATATCAGTATATACCTGTCGCAGACGAACAACTTCAGCCGTATCGCCTTCCACAGTAACAAAATGATGATCACTAACCATATTCACTGCAAAAAAAATGAGAGAAGCCCCTGCAATTTTTTTGCACCATGCTCGGCTCGGTCCTGCAAAAGCAAATTCCGCTTGGTGCCTCACCTTATTATTTATTTCTTCTCTACCGTCGGTACCCAACAGGCCCTAATTATGTGTCTTCAACCCAACCTGGCCTGGGCGCACAGATGTCAAGTGTAAAGTGAAGCGCCCAGATGTCAAGGGTAAAGTGAAACGTTTTTAAAGATTTTTTAATGTTTTAAAATATTTTTTATTAAATCAAACGGTTGATTTTTGTTCAATCGTCTAACAAAAGATCTAACGGCTACCATTAGGACCGAAAAGCATTTGGGACATTTTATTTCAGAGGGAAACACCTTACGGCGTAATTATTGAAATACCATGCATATGTTGCCATCGGACATGAATATACCAACACGTCCATTAACAAATTACAAAACTACTTATTACTCTCTAAAATTTAGTTTCATAGAATCAATTTATTACTTTATGGACTTAAGTAACACATAATAAAAAACAGTTAACTTATGAAGCTAAATTAGGTATTCCGCCACACGACAAAAGTGATTGTGCAATGGATCCATGAAAATTAGAAACCTTTTAGAATCTGAAAATAGATCTACATGCAATTTCACTGCACTTAGGTGAATGCAGACTTCGATTACGTAGGGTGGGTTGGCTTTCAGTGGTTGTGATGTGGTTTGGCTTGGCTCTCTAGTTTGTCTTTACAACATGATTTTTGAAAGAGGATAAGCAAAGAATACTTTGGCGTTGTGACTCTCATCTCTATCTACTAACAAAAAAATGAAAAATAGTTATTTTAACAAAGTTTTCGTGCTTTGGAAAATGCACTTGCAAAAATCTTGGTAGTGGCATAGAATTCAGCGAAAACACTGATATTTCATTATGATTCATTGCACTTATTGTAAATGTGGAAATAAGACTTTTAAAATATGAACTAATGAGATGATTACCAATTGAAATATATATATGTATGTATATATCTATATTATAAAGTTAAAAATTAAATAATATATTTGTCAAAGCTCAACTAATGGGTATTCAAAAGAAAATTGATTGCTAGATTGTCTATGCCACTTAAGTTAGAAATTATGCATCGGTAAAAATTGCATAAAAAATTATTCTATCCGTTGGTCAATTCTAAATTAATAGTGGCCAATAAGTAAATAGAATCTTATAGTCTCTCTCTAGTAGGAACTAAATTCTAAATTAATAGCAGCCAATAGGTAAATAGAATGTTATAATTTTTCTTTACTAAGAACTAATAAATTTAAATGTGAAGTAGATAAATTAATTATTTACATGCATAAATTTTGGTGGGTAGTAATCACTAGTAAGTGTATACATTTATAGTTTTATTCTTACATAAGTGCACATAAATAATGGTGGGATGTAACTCCTAGTAAGTATAAATATTTACTTGCTCTCTCTATCCATTTTTTATGCAAAAATGTTCTTAAACTATGGTAGAATGTAAGTGATAGTAAATATGTTATTTTTTAGTATGATCTAGAAGGATTTTATTTTTGGATGGTTTTCCTACAAAACCTTAAGAATAAAAAATCACTACACAAATATCTAAATCATGCATGAATATTGCAATAGCTATATCTATAAATTATGACATAAGATAAGTAAGACAATTATCCATCTACCATTACATTGTGCAAAGTCTACAATAATATGGTCCAATCAAATACTTAAAAAATATTTTTTTAATAATATTTAAAGATAAATATTTCTTTTTCAATGTTAAACACAATGAATTACATTGATAAATGCTAAATTAATAATGATCAACAAACAAATTAATTAATAAAATTATTTTTAATAAAAAAAATTAAAAAACATTAAATTATAAATATCAATTTTAAATAAAATTAAAAATAAAAAATAACTTTAACCTATTACTACAATAAATATACTAAATGTCAAAACAAAAATAAAATAACAATACATATAGAATAGTAATAATAATTTAAATTATTTAATATTTGAAAAACCTTTCCATCTCTAAATTACATCAATTCAACGTCTCTTTAAAAACAAATATACTCGTTGAATTAACATCTCTTATCCATCCCTCATATTACCAATTCGAACATCCCTTTAAAACAAGTACCAATTCGAACATCCCTTTAAAACAAGTATGCCTCATTGAATTAAACTCTCTTATTCATTCCTCATATTACCAACTCTCCATATTAGTAAGGATTACATGAAAAGAGAAAATATTTTCCATTCTAAACCCTTCCATGAATTCCACCCCTATTTGTGAATTCTATTTATTTGAATGCATATATGTACAAACAACTATATATGTGTATGTTTTGGTTGCAATGGTAATCAGATCATCCAATCCAACTTTGCTAGTTTAAATGGAGGGGGCACTTAGATATTATGGTATATGAGTTTCAATTAAGTTATAATAAAAAAATGATAATGATAAGATTATCTTTATTAATATAGATTTATATTTAATTATATTTTGGTAAATTTGAGAAAGATTAAATATTTGAGATGTGGTTTTTTTACAGTGCAAAATTTGGAAACAATTGCATCTCAAGAGATTTGATTTTTCTAGACATATATAAATCTTGTTTAGAGAAAGAATATATAATTTTTATTTATTTAAATTTCATTTATTATATATATATATATATATTTTATTATATATATATAATTATATATATATATATATTTTCAACCCCTTGAAAATCACTTGTTGACCATGGATTAACGTATATTATAAACATTATGGCATAAGATATGTAAGGAATTATCCATCCGCATTACATTTTGCAAGTCTACAATAATATAGTCCAATCAAATGCTTAAAAAATAATTTTTTATAAATATTTTAAAATAAAAATTGCTTTTTCAATGGTAAACACTATAAATTATTTGACAAATGCTAAATTAATAATGATCAACAAACAAATTAATTGATTAAAATTATTCTTGATAAAAACAATAAAAAAACATTAAATTATCAAATATCATTTTTAAATAAAAAAATATTAATAAATAACTTTACCTCTACACTACATATGAAAACAAAATATAAAATAACATACATATAATATAATAATAATATTTAAACTATTAGATAAATATTTAAAAAACGTTTCCCTCTCTAAATTACATCAATTGAACATGCCTTTATGAACAAGTATACATCTTTGAATTAACATCTCTCATCCATCCCTCATATTACCAATTCGAACATCCCTTTAAAAACAAGTATACCTCATTGAATTAACATCTCTTATCCATTCCTCATATTACCAACTCTCCAACTCTCCGTACTAGTAAGGATTACATGAAAAGAAAAAACATTTTCCATTCTAAACCCTTCCATGAATTCCACCCCTACTTGTGAATTCTATTTATTTGAATGCATATATGTACAAACAACTATTCCAACATTGCTAGTTTAAATTGAATGCATATATGTACAAATAACTATTCGAACATTGCTAGTTTAAATGGAGAGGGCAATTAGATATTATGGTATATGAGTTTGAGTTAACTTATATAAAAGAATGATAATGATAATGATAAAGATTATTTTTATTAATATAGATTATATTATTTATAGATTTAGTAATTTAGAGAAGGACTAAATATTTTGAGGTGTGGTTTTTTTAGTGCAAAATTTGGAAAAGAGATTGCAACTCAAGAAATTTGATTTCTCTAGACATGTTATTTAATCTTATTTAGAGAGAGAATATGTAATTTTTCATTGTTTAAATTTCATTTTTTTAATATATCTAATATATATATATATATATATAATATAATTAATTCAACCCCTTGAAAATCACCTTGTGACCATGGATTGCATATATTATAAACATAAACTTACTGTACAACAATCATGCTAATTTTTACACAAAATTACCTTAAAAGGTTAAAAATGTAGAATAGTTTATTAAAATGTTCTAACTGTTTTTCAATCGTTATATATAATATATACACAATTGTTTTATATACACTTGGAATAATGCTTACAATAGTGTATATGTAGGACTAGTTTGTTGGTTGTTTGAGTTTTGTTGATATATTTTCTCAACAATATTCTCCTTTTTTTGAATGTGTTGGATATCATGATCATTATTTCTGTGGATTGTAATTTGACTTTGAATAAAATATGTGAATCATGTCTTCTCCTTCAATTTTCTTCTTGGTATCAAAGTCAACTCTCGTTTAACTCCCTCTAGGGAGGGCGAGGAAGATGGCGTGCCATGATAGCTAATCCTCTGTAAATAATTAGATTAGTATAGGGTGATCTAGCGCATGAGATCATAGTGTTTTATTTGTAATATTTTTGTGTGCACCTATAGGTTTTGCATAGATCATGGAGACATAAAGTAATGTAGAAGTTACAGGCCCATAAGGTCATGCTCAAGTGAGAATATTCGACACAATGCTACCCTAAAGTTACAAAGGCCATGTAGTGATCGAAGTGGTCAATATAAACTATTCCACATTCAAGTATGTTAATGGATTTCATTTATACAGGTTGTGTGTCTCTTCAAATTGACGAGGCTTATGAAATTTTGTGGGTTTTCGATCTCTATGATTTGACGATTATGAAGCGCTTCTACATGATCAAGATTTCTAGAAGACACCTGGTGGAAGAGAAGTTGTTATTTGTTGAGTTAACTACTAGAATAGTGTGATCACATATTTTTGGCATCATAAGGGTTCAAGCATTGGAGAATTGCGCATTGGATACCCAATGCGTTTCCCTATGGTTTAACCTCAAATGTGGTTTGGGAGTGGAACGAGTACATATAGTCTCAACAACTATTTCAAAATCAAATCATTTGAAAAATTCAACCTGATTATACACTATTAGTTCTTGCAAATGATTTTACTATGCATGGGGTCTGTGAAGATGGACTTCATGGCCATCTACAACTATTATTGGGAGATCTGTGTCTGGGTCTGATTTAGATGGAGAACACACTCGAAGATGAATGTTTCCATCTAGGTAATTTTTGTAAGCACCTAATTCATCATGGTTGAACTTTTTTTTATTTTTTAGTGTCGATCTGAATGAGAACCATATAATATTCTCCTAGGAACAAGATCCCCTCTATGCTCTGCACTAATCTATAGATGGGTCCTAGTCTCCTTTGGAATTATGTAAATCTATGCTCCTTTCAATGAAATATATGACGTGTACATCAACCTTTCATGTATTTCATGAGGGAGGAAGCTAATCTAGATTGTAGGTCACATTTTGAAATTGGTACAACTGGAAGAGCTTGCTTGGTTATACTGGTAGGATGGTTGCTACGACTAGCTAGAAGGTTATACTGAGTAAGAAATTAAGTTTTGGTGGAACCTAGCTACCTCTCTCCTGTCGCTGGAGAAAACATTTATCTTGTACATGCATGACAATTGTGCTCATTCAATGGGATTGTTGTACGCCTTGGATGAAATACCCTTTACATTTTGCTCCAACATTAATTATGTCTTGAGTTTTGTTCATATTTACTTTGCAAAATATTTTTTTCATGGTCATGTGTAGAAGATTGGTGTCATTATTTTTAGTGTGTAGAATTTGTGTGTTTGTATGTGAGTTTATAAGAAGTGTAGAACCAATTAATGAATAATGTTTCATAATTCAAATTTGTGGTTCTTGGTGTTCAAAAATACTCAAACACGTCACTAATTTGATTGTGTGAATATGTTATATGTGGATGGGTCTTATTGTGATTCAGGCTTCAAGAGCATCAACTACAGGTTATGTTATGAGATCCATGTGTGTAGAAAGGTCAATTGCCTAATTGAGAATTGGATACACTTCATACCCAGGTAACTAACCTATACAACTATCACAAGTGTAGTTCACTGCATTTTGATAGATGGAGTTTGTCCATAGGGTGGTGCAATATCAATATTTTTAGGTTTGAAAGATCAAAAAACATCAATTATAGAAAGTTCATCAAATATGGTTAGAAGCATTTATGTTTTAAATGGAGTTGAAGTGACAACTCAAAGAGGAGGTGGCAAAGAAAGAGTGGTGTTTGCAAGATTCCTGAGTGGATGTGAGTGTTGATGAAGACCATACAAACATATACAACTATATGTAATTTATGATTCTTGTAATAACCTTTGTAATGTTCTAATGTAAGCATTAAAGTGGTGACTTGGAATTCTCGAGGAGAAACAACCTACAAGCAATATTAGTTTGTTGGTTGTTAGAGTCTTGTTGAGAGATTTTCTCAACAATATTATCCTTGTTTAGAATCTGTTGGATCTTACGATCACTATTTATGTGGCTTGTAATTAAGCTTTGAATAAAATATACAAATAGTTTTGTGTGCACCCTGTCTTCTCCTTCAATTTCCTTCTTATACACAGTTGACATTGGAATATCTTACTTAATATTTAGCCATTGAAATATTTTATTTTTAGACAATTCTTATTCACATTAAAATAATTTTTCTTATTATTAATATATTTTTAAATACATGTCAAAATTACTTAAAAATATTTTTTTTAATTTTTATTAATAGTTTTTAAATGTCATATATTATTTTTATAAAAAAAATTGAATAAATTACACATTTTCCTCTCATTAATCTTGTAGGAAGAAAATGATTTTTTTCAAGTTTAATATTCCCTCTTTTTTGATTTCGAAATATTTTGAAACATCAAAATATTTTTTTTTAAACTTTTCACTCTCTATATATAAAATTGATATTAAAAGAAGCTAATTAATATGGATATTAAAATGGCTTATTGAAGTCTTGTATTGAAATATTTTTAAAATTATTAACATCTTCCACACACTCAAAAGTAAAAATATATATTTTTTTCTTAATTTTTAATTATTTGACCTCTCTTTAAATTGGATATAAAAAAAATTGTTTTCATTGGGACATTGAAATATTTTATTTATGGTTGTGTGGGAGTGAAATATTTCTATGACATTTCTTTCATGTAGTATTGTAATATCAACAAATAACCAAGCATAATGAAAGTTGGATGACTCGTGTTTTATAATCCTTTGCATTAAAATTTACCAAACGTGTATATTGGTTTTTGTTTTTTGTTATAACCCACATCGTATTTTATTTAAAGAATATATTATTTTTATGTTAAAATGGACATCTATCAACTCGTTGAACAAGGAAAAAGTTACACATCTCCCTCATACTAGGCTAGAAAATGGGTTGTAGAATGCACCTCTTGGTACAATAAAATAAAAATTCATATGAAATATCATCTTCTTCCCCGTCCACTTGTGCTAGCCTTGATGCAATGACCATAATTTCTTTTTTTTTTCTAAATGAAAAGAAAGCCTTCCCAAATAGCCATCCCATAGAATGCACTTTTTATTTCGTTGAAAAACACTATATAACCCGCCGAGTATGGTAGACATGTTGTAGTTTTTGTAAATGAGTGTAAACATTGAAATTTTGGTTCAATATGGGATAAATGTTCTAGCTCTCATCAAATGGAGCATTAAATAAAATGATAATGATAATAATACATAATGTCGGCTCAATTAAAAAAGTAATAAAAATAATAAATCCATTCAATTCAATTCCTTCTATCGTAATTTTTTCTTTATTAATATTTTATTTCTTCTTATTTTCCTTATTTTTATGAATTAGAAAAAAAAATTATCAATCAAAGAAAAAATCACATCTATTATGGATTTTGAAAGTTTAAAAATTGTTGTTTATCATAAAAAGACTACAAGTCATGGCCTATCAACCAAAAAATATAGTAAGTATGCTATTCAATAGAAAGTTATCAAATATTGATAATGATAATAATGAAAACAAGAACATGCTTATTCTCTTAAGATTCAAGGTGAAAACTTTAGGGGTTTTTCGGTTGAGGAGGAAATGCCTCCAACATTGGCATGACATTCCCTCAATTCACTAACTTTTCTCCGTCTTCTTGGATCAAAGTTTGAATGATCTTGTCCCCATTTTTTATGTCTTCCTTGACAATCTTGGGGTATATTTAAAAAATTACATATGAACTTATAAATGCTGATTTGAAGACCTCAAACCAAATTCAACATTATCTGTTTGACCCTTGGATTTCAGATATTCCTTGTAAATAGTCTTGATATAATGGTATGCCATGGATTTTGAATCTTTATCAAGGAATGCATTTTCCAAGATAATGAACAAGCATGGATCATCTATATCCATTTCATTTCATAGGTCTTAGTCTCATCATCTTCCATTGTTGGGCTAGCTAGCTTCTCTCGTAGAGAATTTTGTTGATTATATTAGAGAAATTTTGAGGTAAAAAATGGGCCTCAAAACAAAAATGTACAAAAAAATCAACTTTATAAGAACCAATAAGATTCAAAATGATGATGTCAACCATGAGGGATGATTCACCATTTTGGAGTAAAAAGGTAAAATTATGAAAAAACTACTTTTTAACTCATATTTTAAACTTATCTCCCTACAATTTTATTAAAATTCTTACCAGGAGCACCCATTGGATGCATAATTTAATTTTTCATCCAATGAGTACCCATGTTGCATGCTTTTGATGGACCCTACCACACGAAAAATGTGAAAGACATGAAAAATCATTATTGCAATCACATTTTTTCATGTTTTTCACATTTTTCATGTAGTAGATTCCATCAAAAGTATGCAACATGGGTATTCCTTGGATGTAAAATTAAATTATGCATCTAATGAGTGCTCCCACTTGAAATTTGAGTAGAGTCATAGGGAGATAATTTGAAAATATGACTTTAAAAAGTAGTTTTTTCTTTTTTCCTTCAAAAATTGATGATGTAATGTAATCTTATTTAAGTATTTCCACTATAACCTCATATTTTGATATTGCGTTACTTTTGGTAGGAAATTCCTGTGAATTTTGTTTTTCTATAATGTTGTAAACAATGATTTCTCTGAGTGACCAAAATCTCCATTTGCTTTAGCTGAGCTTTGAAGATGACATGAATGATGAGGCATTTAGGAGGGATTTTCATCTGGTATAGAATTCTTACACAATGTTGAGACAATATGAGTGAATATTGGGGTCCACCCCTCCTGTGGAACTAACCATGAATGGATATGAAAAGGAAACCATAGGAAGGAGCCAAAATGGAAATTCTATTTTTTTCTCAAGTTTTTTAAGTGAGAAGAACGTCTTTATTAATAAAATATAGAATTACGGAAATGGTTTAGTTTGTAGGAAGAGAAGATGAGTAGATATTTAGATAGAAAAATCTCTATTCAATGTAGGCGACAAGCTTTATTCTTGTGTTACCTTGGAGCTAAGCTCATGGCGAGCAAAGAGGGGAGGTGTGTGAACCCCTCCTTAGAATCCTTGCAATGCGTGTTAGGGACCCTGTGGAAACGACCGAATAATGGGTGCGGTCTGGAAGAAAAAATTCTAGCGAAAATGCTTATTGAAGATTGTCAAAGATCCAATATAAGTGGTGAATTCCACCAAAATATCAATTTACATCCAATATATAAAATAAAAAGAATTCATTTATAAATTAATCTCATTTTTTCCAACATAATGAGCTCTCATTAATTTAATCCAGAAAAAATGGCAGCCAAAATAGCAAGACGATTTGGAACTAGGAGCCAAAGGATTCTTTACAATTATTTTTTTGAGTCTAAAATGTTGATAAAAGGCTTTTGAAGGAGGGTTGTATTTATTCAATAAATATATGTTATTCATGCAGTTCAAGCAAGAGTGATATAACATTGAGCACAAGCACATTTTGGCTCCACCAATTTGGGTGCATATGTTCTTGTTGCCAAAGGAATACTAGGATGAGGAATTACTAGAAGCCATAAAAAACTTTATTGAGAAATTTGTCAGAATACCATAATTGACCAAGAAATGAATATATGCATCGTATTCCAAAATATACTTTAATTTGAATATCTCTAAACCGTTTCCTGATTTAGTAGAGATTTCCTTCCAAGACATTGTCTAGAAACAACCATTGGACTCCAACATGTTCCATTTCATTGTAGAAGATGTCATGAGTATGTAAATTTGTTGAGATAATGTCCTCTTACTCTTGTGGAATAGATTGAAGCTCATTATGCCCAAACATATACACAACGATTCATTAAAGTCCAATCAAGGAACCAATAAGCCAATCTAGAGGGTAGGCCCCTTTAGTCCAAGAATAATCTCAATGCACTTCAGGATCAAGAAATGCAGTATCCTTTGAGGGAATAAGGTAGAAGAAGCTAAATAAGTGATGAAAAATAAGATAAATTCCCTAGAAAGCACTTTAGCTAGACAGAGGCAGGATGAGAAAGTTCTCTCTAATGTCGAAGAAATATTTAATGATGTTTAGGGAAGCAAGGTATCATGGAAATGGAGTATGGAGCCAAGGATGAAGGAATGGAAAGGGACAAAGATAGAGGTTCCAGTAGAACAACATTCAATACATACCAAGCAAGGGTAGCCACAAGAGAAAAATAGTAGTCTCGACATAAGCAGAATAAGTTCTTCAATAGTGAGATTGGCAATCGAGGTTAACACTTTGGAAGGAATCGAAGCTTCACCTAATGATATAGGTGGGTGTTGGTTTCTAGAAACCTATTCCACTTGGACCCTATTGATGGTCTAAAATGACTACATCAACATTGGGTGGAACATCTCATTTAGAACCTTAGAGCAGATCCTTTGCCATTTGGGATGATTGATCCAACTAGAATTATTGGACCAATGCCCCTTTATATAAAATTATATGAAATAGATTGAAAAAAGGTATAATTCTCTAATATAAATAAAACTGAAATAAAGATTAATAAACTTATTATCTAACCCAGGTATCTTGCCGATATATGTGATTATACATATTTCATAATTAGCATGACAATGTAGATCATATTGCAATTATTAAGTTAACACAAAGGAAGATAACTGATTTAATTAAATAGTTGACTAATTCATTACATATATTGATATCTCACTGTTCATACATATAATTTATGATTCCAATCAAACATATCAATTGCGACAATGAACGATTCCTGCAACACATATATTATGAACAAAAATAAAAATTCCATTCAACTCTAAGAAAAAGAATAGCAAAATGATAATTGTACCTTATATATCATTGTTCTTCTCATGATAGAAATGGATATGGTTCAACTATATATTAAGAAAAACCCAAGTCACAATAGTGCAACTTAAGCCTTCTTTTCAAAAATTTAGAACCCCTTCTCACATCTGAGAGAGGGGATTTATAGTTTCATGATAAAATATAAATATAGAAAATACAAAAACAACCTCAGGCAGTTTCAACGAAAGTAAGGAAAATGAACCAAAGGAGACATATTTAGAATCTGTTACAATAAATAATTTAAGCTTAGGAGGAAGACTGTCCTCTAATTCGTTGTTGCAGCTCATAGATATCATTCATATTCCTCAACACAGGTGGATACTTTGGATATATTCACATTTCGTTGGTGAAGATTGCATCGCTCAACATTGGCAGCATTTGTGTGGTGGTATTTGATAAACATAAGAGCATAAGCCACTCATTGTGAGGTTTGACCAAAAACTTCCAATGACTCTCCAAGTTGGTTTTGGTCAGCTAATTGATGATCTCAAATCATTTCTTGGAGCCACATTTTAGTAAGAAGTTTGATATCACGTAATGCTCCTTCAAGACAACTTGATATGAGATTAGCTTGAAACAAATTGTTGTTGATCGCTTCAATAATATTATTTGAAATATCCCTTGCATGATGAATTATTGCTTCTGCCTGTTTATACATATTTCCCATTCTCTGAGTATAATCTCTTTATGGGATTATTTAATATTGGGAAGAATGGCTAATATTCCCTCTACACTTTCCTACCATGTGAAGAAACCAACAATTTTCTCCTCTATATCTTCAAAATAACTTTTTATAGAAGATAATTGATCAACTAAGGAGTTGGTTGTCTTGTAGTGATCACGAATGATGGCCAACTTTTGACAAAAGACAATCTATTATTGGGCTGAAAGAGTGTTCAATTATTTAGCCTCCTTTCTAAACTCAGTTGATTCTAAATTGACACTCAAATGTTCAATCCTTATTTGTAGCTCTTCGATTTGAGATTCTCGAGCCTATAGATTAACATCATACTGGACTTGAAAAGAGTTGAACCTGTCTTGAAGCTCTATGACCTTCCATTGCCAATGTTATGTGATTTTCTACTTTTTAGTTTCCATGCTCTATTCTAACAAATGTATCCTTTCTTCCTTCTCCTTAAGAAATTTTTGCACCTCTGCATCTTTATCCATATTAGCTAAAGCATACGTGCCTGCAAATTGGGTAAGAATACCTAGTTCCTTTGTATGAGTTTCCAAAGAGCCTTTCCACAACACCTCAAAAGATACATTACCAGGAACTAAAGCCTAGAAGTGGTCAAGTTTTATTTTCTTTCTCACCCACTTAACCACAACTTTGTGCTAACGGCTGTAAAAGATATCTAGTGGAGGAATTTATTATATTCTCAAGAAAACCTCAGAAGATGGGAAAGATGGTATTATTTCTACATATTTATCCTCTAAAGGCCTCTCAAGAACCTTTTTTGTTATCAGAGACTGTTTAAGGCTCTCGGAAGTGTGTTGAACCTTCTCTTGTGGAGGATTTTTAAGAACTTCGGATTCATCAAATTTAGCATTGAGAGCATGATTATATTGTTCCCAAATTTCTTCCAACCTAGCATTAGGTACAAAACCCTATTATTGGGAAGAAGAAGAGGAAATTGCTTCTCTTGATTTAGAAGCACCAACAAGTTGAGTAGTGCCAACTGTAATAACATCATCACAAACAATCCTTTCCTAAGGAATTTGTAATGAATCTTGTTAATACCAAGCTAGAAAGGATTGGGCTGCTTCAACCTTTAACCTAGTGTAATTATTTCAAACCACTTGAATTGGAAGTTAGTCCTTCCAATCTGAGAGGGCTCTCTCAAATATTTTCAAATCCTCTTGAAACAATTGCAACAATCAACTGACTAGCTATGATTCCTTTTCATGTTTTTGTAGGTGAAGAAAAACATGATTAATAATACCATTAGGCATGGAGTCAATCTACAAAAATAACAAACAACAAAGTTTAATGGAAGTTGAGGCATCTATAGTTTTTAAAATGACACAAATGAACATCTACATTCTACATAATATATGAAGGAAATTGGATTTGTTTAATCATATTTCCAAGTAATCAAGATACTATGTCAAACTAGAAGCAATCATGATAAAAACCATAAAATCCATGAAATGAATCTCAGGTATAGAAACAAAGTATGTTGGAATTGTACTTCTTATTAACTTGAAAAAAACATACAAAACGTGGTCCTTCTCACCTTCCCGATCCCCTTTTACAGTAAAACACAACACATTTGAAGGAAGTTGGAGCAATATTACATTGAATTCCAAGCAGTCAAACAAGCTATGAAAATTGATAATAACATAAAAATATCAAGGGATGGAATGAGACCAAAATGAAGTGTTCAAGAAAATAGTATTTTATGATGAAATTGCAAACAAGTCTAAGAAGATGATAAAAATGATTGTTCCTTTACACAAAATGTTGGAACACATGTATAGGAGAAATAGCTAGTTGCAAGTAGATAGACAAAGCCTACAAGGACAAGTTACGACACCAGAAACTCAGATTGAGATGATCTTGGTTGAAATGAAGAAGAAAAACCTCAAAATTATTGTTGAAGTAAGTGCCGCTCCATGATATGGAAAAATCTCTAATTTTTGTCTTTACTATACTTATTTTAGTTAACTTAGCCATATGTATAGTCAAAATGGTATTAGAAGTTATAAGGAGGCATTAAAATCATGGAAACTTGAAAAAATCAATATTTTGTAGCTTTCGCAGTAACTGCCCGTAGTGAAGATGAGGTTTTGCTATGAAAATGCTGTAACATTCCATAAGGGTTAAGGATGGTCTAGAGTTTAGCAAAGGATGTTTTGAAGGCTTATGTTTAACTCATAAACATCAAAAAAGACCTCAGAACCAACAGATGGAGGAAAAAGGTAGCCTAGGAATGTTTTTCAAAGTCACTACGAAAATTTGTTATGAAACTTTTGAAAATGCTATGGACTTCCCCATTACTCCTTAGAATTCATCATCCTACATCAATTTCATTCTCTATAAATTTCAAATTAAAGAAGAGACATATGTAAATCCTACCAATCTTGGTAGAGAAGCTTGCTAAGCATAGAAACGTAGAAAAAAGGCCTATTCAACCTCCATGATGGGTGTCATGATTCATCACCCAAATTTCTCTTGAAAGTACCAATAAACCTAAATACCCAGTTGTTGTGCTAAATTATGGAAGCCATAAACATGCATTTCTCTTTGCTTTGACATAAAAAATTGTATGTGGAATAAATTCGATTTTAAGAGCTAAATTACGTCTGCAAACACATACAGTGCTCCGTAAGGTTGGTGTAGCCTTACTATTTAATTTCATGCTTTATTTTGTAAGAAAAATAGCAGCGACAGTCAAATTTGAATGTTATAAATAAAAAATTTGCTTGCGTTTCATTGCTATTTGGACCAATGAAGGAATGCATTTTGAGACGGTTTCTTGAACTATTTACATATATGGTAAATCCAAGCAAGCTCAAATGTCCTCGTGGTAGTACTAGGCAAAAACTGCAATCATGAAGGTTTGATAATTTCCAATTATGCCACATAATTGAAAAGAACATTTAATATTGTGATTTCATTAAGATTCTAGAATCAAATGCCAAACTAAGACTTGTCAAGAAGCATCCCCGTCCACCATGCACACCACCTATTTCCCTAAAAGAACCTCACATTGTGTTCTTGTGTCAAGAGAGCCCAAATCGACTTGATGCGCAAACATCCCATGCCAACAAGTGCACCCCTTTTCTAACACAAAAGCTAAATTGACAAAAGCTGTGAACTGATCCTCGAAAGCATTTTTATCATTAAGGCCTCTATTTTTTTTTCAATATCCATTATTTTTGCTTCATTTTCCTCCTCACATGAAATCTATGACTTTTCACCTTACGTTTCTCTTATTTTCCATTATTTTCATAAATAAAACGCCAATAAATGACTTATGCCTTTACCATTATCGTTTCCAATTTCCATAGCCATAAATTAATCACAAGTGATCCCCATCACTATGCTTTTGTCCAAAATTAAGCTTAGAATACATGTCCCATTAAATTGGTTATTATTTTTCCTTTATTAACTTTATTACATGGATTTTTAACATGGGGCTATTACAATACCATCTCATACAAAGATGCAATTGCATGAGAAAAAATTTCTTTCTTACAAATTACTCTTTTCCATTTCCTTTGTTTGAAGACTGGTCTTTGGAAAAGACCTTGGAATCTAGAATCACCCATATGATAAGCTTTATGGAATTCCCCATTACTCATTAGACTTCAACAACCTACATCAATTGCATTCTTTTTACATAGGAAATTCACAAAGAGAACTATGCAAATCCTACCAATCTAGGTAGACAAGCTTCCTAAACATAGAAATGCAGACAAAATGCCTATTTAACCGCCATGATAGGTGTCATGATTCATCACCCAAATGTTTCTTGAAAGTACCTTTAAACCTAAATACCCAATGCTTGTACCAAATTGTGGAAGCCATAAACAGGCATTGCTCTTAGCTTTGACATAAAAAAAATATATGTGGAATAACTTCGATTTTAAGAGATAAATTATGTCTACAAACACTTACAATGCTACGTGAGGTTGGTGCAACCTTACTATTTAATTTCATGATTTATTTTGCAAGAAAAACAACAGTGGAAGTCATCTTTGAATGTTATAATAACAAACTTTTCTAGCCTTTCATTGTTATTTGGATCAATGAAGGAATTCATTTTGAGATGGGCCCTTGAACTATTTACATATATAGTAAATCAAAGCAAGATGGAATGTTTTCCTGGTAGTACTGGACAAACACTGCAATCATGAAGGTTCGAGAATTTAGAATTATGCCACACAATTGAAAAGGAAATTTAATATTGGGATTGCATTAATCTTCTAGAATCAAATTCCAAACTAATACTTGCCAAGAAGCATCCCCCTCTACCATGGAGACCACCTATTTTCCTAAAATAGCTTCACGTCGTGTTCTTGTGTCAAGAGAGCTCTAAATCCCCTTGGTAATGTGCAAAAATCCCATGCAAACAAGAGGACCCCATTTGTGACACAAAATATAAATTGAAAAAAGATGTGAACTAATCCTCAAAATCCTTTTTATCATTGAGGCCTCTATTTTCTTCAGTTTCCATTACTCTTCCTCCATTTTACTCCTCACATGTAACCTGCGACCTTTCGCCTTCATTTTCTCTTATTTTCCATTATTTTCATAAATGAAATGCCAATAAATGCCTCATTATTTTCCAAAGCCTTTACCATTACCATTTCCAATTTACATAGCCATTAATTAATCACAAATGATCCCCATCACTATGTTTTTTCCCAACATTCAGATTGGAATATGTGTACCAAGAGATTGGTTATTATTTTTCCTTTGTTAACTTTATTACATGTATTTTTAACCGAGGGCTGTTACATCTCCATCCCATACAAAGTCGCAATTGCATGAGAAGAAGTTTCTTTCTTACAAATTACTCTTTTCCATTTTATTTGTTTGGAGATCGATCATAGGAAAAGGCTTTGGCACCGAGAATCAGGCATCTGATAAGCTTTCTAGACTTCCCCATTACTCCTTAGACTTCATCAACCTACATTAATTTCATTCTGTATACATAGAAAATTCAAGAAAAGACCTATGTAAATCCTACCAATCTAGGTAGACAAGCTTGCTAAACATAGAAAAGTAGACAAAATGCCTCTTCAACCTCCATGATGGGTGTCATGATTCATCACCCAAATTTCTCTTGAAAGTACCATTAAAAATAAGTACCTAATTCTTGTATGAAATTTTTGACGCCATAAACATGCATTGTTCTTAGCTTTAAGATACAAAAATTAAATGTGAAGGCATATAGAAAGAAATCCTTGTTAAAATATATGTTGCAAAGTGTAGGTGCATCTGCTATAGCTCACTTGATATGTGTGGATGCATTCTTTTCCTTCTCACCCTAATTGTAGACTACATCCTTCTTGATCATGTCTTGCATAGGTTTCACTGTCTGTGCATAATCCTAGATGAACATCCGGAGAAAGTTTATCCATCCCAAGAAGGACTACATGACTTTCTTATTGGTTGGGTGAGGAATCTATGGAATGTTCCGAACTCAGTTGGGATCAACATTGATACCACTTTTGGCAATGATGTGCCCAAGGAGGTTCCCCTCAAACACTAAAAATATGCTCTTTTTGGGATTCAAGGATATCTCGTATTTTGAGCATTGCTCAAATATCCTCTTCAGATGGTGTATGTGTTCCAACCATTTTTTCGAAAATACAACCACATAATCAAGGTACACCCCTATGCTCTATCTGATAAGTCATTCGAAGGCGATGTCCATGGCGCATTAAAAGGTTGCACCTGCATTTAGAAGCCCAAATGGAATTATCCTATATGCGAACATACACCACTTGGTATGGAAGGTAGTTTTTAATATATGAGTTTCTTCTACAAAAACCTGGTTATATCTCGAAAAACCATCAAGCAAGGAGAACATTTCTACCCTAGATACTTTTTCTAAAATATGCTCCATTCATGGCACGAGGTAGTTGTCTTTGTCCAAGGCGTGGTTCAACTTTCAGAAATCAATGCATAAGAATATCTCCATGGACTTCTTTCATACAAGAACTAAGTTAGAAACCCACATTGAATGATAAAATATGTAAATGATCCATGCATCCAACAACTTAGTCATCTCTTTCTGTATGAAGGGTTCAAGTGACGGATGTACTTTTCTCAGCTTCTGCTGAAATGGCTTGACCCCTTCTTTGATCAGTATCACATCTTGGATTATTCGAGTGTATTATGTTTTCAGATCATCATATGTCCACGTGAACACATATTGGTACTGTTTGAACAGGCAGACAAAAGCTTGTCGCTCTTGATATGTGCAACACACACCAAGATTGATGAAATTTGGATCTTGTTTCATCCCCAAGTTAATCTATTTGTACATCATGGGAGAGTTGTGGGTTTTGTTGTTCCTTGGCCCTTGAAAGAAGTTCTGCAAGTCATACAACTTTTCGAAATATACCACACCATTGGGCATGAGATTGCATTTCTTATCATCAACTACAACTTGCAGAGACTTCTCGTGCTCATCTTCATCAATCATTGCATCCTTGAAGACATCAACCTTGGCCATGAAGTGTAGCATCTGTTGATCATCGTCAAAAATGTGTAGCTTATTTATGTCATCAGGGATAAAAGGCTTATACAAAATTTCAACAGTAAACCTATCCCTAAGTGGTGACATCCTAGTAGCTACATTTACCATGGCATCGACTATTGCATTACACATTCTTGGCACAACAATGATATTGAAAGCTTGGAAGTTAGATATTATTCACCATACCTCTTGCTGGTGACTTTTGAGATGAGGTGATAAATAGTGTATGGTGATACATACCTTCCGTACCATGGTTTCTGAATCACCTACCACTTTGAGCACAACAACATTGAGGCTAATGGATTTGTGTAAGCCTAATACAAGTGCTTCATATTCAGCAGGGTTGTTTGTGCACTCAAACTCCAAGAGTCTTGAGATTAAATGTTTCCTATGCTTCGGGTCTATCAAGACACACCCAACTCCAGAGCTATCCATTGTCTTTAATTGATCAAAATACATGGTCTACAACTCATCTATACATGGACCGCTTGATGTGTTAGTACTACTGCTCATATTGCTACTAGTGTTACAATGTATTGTACAAGTTTCATTTCCATCAATTAGGCAAGGAAGGAGAGCCAACTACGTGTCAGTTAGGGTTGGAGCTGGCTGTGCGAGGTAACACCCTAGCTATGCTTCCAAGTGGCAGATGCTGAGAATGAGTTCCGCGAAAGCCAACAGTTTGTTCTCACCATTTATGGGAATGACATTGTGTTTCAGGTATCTCTCAAATAACACCTCGATCTGATTCCTTTTTCCCTGGTACAGAAGCCATAAGTGTGACTAGTCTATATCAAAGTACCCATTCAACGTTTTGGACCAATCTCTACTGAGAATTAACCCATACGCTTCCAGTATGTCCACAATGACAATGTTGATGCACTGGTGAATGCAACTGTCATGAGATAATTGGATGATCACATCCTGAAGTTCACTAATGGCTGGTATGCACGTTCGATCTAGTTGGATAATCTGCATAGATGTCTTGATCCATTTCGCATTGATCTTCTTGGCAATGGAGAGTGGCATGACATTGGCTGATGTGCCAAAATCAACAAAATAGTTTACAACTTTGCAGTTAAAAATTTCAAATGAAATCAAGAATGGAGGGAAAACAAATTTTACTTCTTCCATCCAGAGTGTGTTGTGTACAGTTGTGAGTGAACCAAGAGATGTGCTTTCTACATTGCTAGTAGAGATTTTGGTGTCTGTGAATGTTTGCCCCAAGTGCAGAAAAATATCCCGCTAAACTTGGATCTTAGATAACTCGAACAAAGAGATGTTTGCATGAGATTTCTTCATATCTTCTACAGTATTGTAATCAAGAGTAGGTAAACTCATTGAGATGTCATAAGTTAGACTTGCATTCATATTATCTGGCGGAGTGTTCTGAATTTTACTTCTCATGGACATACTCTTGCTTGTAGCTATCCTTCCAGGCTTTCTTTCTTCTTTTTTCTTTGGGATAGTTAGTGGATCGACCTTCCTCAATAGTTCAAGCATTTCTTTCATCTCCCTAATCGTAGGGGAGCCCCTTGACCTCTGATATTGTATTGACCACTTTGCTTTTGGGGTTGTTTCTTGGTGTTCATTTTTGGTGCTACTTGCGAGCATTGATGCATGATGATGACTTGCCCAGTGCTCGGTTCCTCATCATATGCAGCATCTTCCTCATCATCTTCATCTTCCGCCTGACACTACACATTTTTTACCGTTTTTGTCATATTATTTCATGCCAAGTTTGCAACTTGTTTCCATTTTGGGAAATTTCCTTCCGGGTGACGTTGTTGATGGAATGATAGAAACTCTAAGTTCAAGCACAATTATTTCTAGAACACTGAGTTGGAGCTTTGCACAGATTTAGATGGGAAGTGGTTGATGCCTGATGACATGTTCCTCTTTTGTTGTCTGGGAGGCCGGTTGATGGCAAATGTCTCGATCGTTCGTTGCTTTAGCTTAGACACCTCTCTTGTCACATTCTTTAAAATATGAGAAAGGGTTTCAATGTCACTTACTTCCTTGCCTTTTACCCTTTCTCGCCATAGCTTAGGGATTCCTCCTCGCATGTTTGGAGTCTTCTGTCAGTTCATCATCCTTGATGACTCGAATCATTTACATGTATTTTTCTACAGTGATCGCATCTTCATAATTATCAAGTAATCTTGGTTTCGTAGTTCACTTGATGAACTGCGTAATACTGGTTGGCAATGCAAAGGTATAATAGTCTAAATGATGGAGTCATAAGGTTTTGTGTCTGATGCAAACTTGTCCAATATGTGTAAAAACCTCTAATTAAAATCTTTCACTTTCTCTTTTGACTCCATCTTCAGATTTCCCAACTCTTTAAGAAACATGGCAGGGGTCTTGTCATCAACAAATTTTTCTAGAAACTTTCTTTTGAACATACCCCAACTATGGATGGAATTGATAGGAAGGTTGTGATACCAAACCACTGCTCAGCCATCTAGGGTACACAGAAACAATCTCCATTCAATGTCGTCGTGTATTACCTCGAGTGCTTGGAATTGAAGGTAAACGTTGTCCAAGTGATCTTTTGCCTTCACTAATTTTTCAAGGTCATACGTGGTCAACATCCTCTCTGAATGCTTTGGCATCATATGCAAAGCACCTAGGAGAGCTGGTGGTCTCTGATTCATCCATTCAAAGTTTTGGTCGGCCATGTCTTCTTCTTCTTCGTCCTCCTCCTCTTATTTAGAAACTAATAGTTCCAGCTCAGATTCTATTGGTTCGTCTCTACCTCTGTCTCCTCCACTGCCCTCCCCTCGACCTCCTATATCGGAGTCTAATCCCAAGATCACGAGGGTGTCCTATTTCTCGCTTTCAAAATAATAGAGGTTCCTCTTTGTTCTCAACAACTTCTGCTAGACCTTCAAGTGTGGAAATAATTTATTATTTCATTTATAAGATAAAAAATCATGTCGGAGTGATATTTGGCTTCTTTGATGCATATGTAAGATCTTGTATTCCTAGGATTAGTCCGACTACTTTAGCAAATTGATGAGTGATGGTACAGATAGAGTGGAGGTACTAATACGAAATTTCATGTTCACGTCAGGGAGGTGAGGAGTAACAACCTTCATAGTTGAGTGTAGGTAAGAGGGAGTACGATTTACTGCCTTGAAAAGATGATTAATGGGTTACGGTGAGAGGAAACTCAACCATAAACAACTAGCATCCCTCCTTCTAGATACAAAAATGTTGACGGTGTTGGACACATTCAATATGAAGTCCAACTAGACATCACACCATTTGGTGTAGGATTCCCATCTAGTATGATGTCCTAGTTGCCATTATATTAAAGGTTTGTCTCAACTCTTTCTTGTTAGCACATGAGAGTGGTTTACTTTGTCTTCAAACAATGAGGTTCACGTGCCTGGTGAGTGCTTAGTGCTTCTTGTGTCAATTTTATTTCACCATAGAGGGAGAGGGTGAGAGTGAGTCTCAAGTCAAAAGGGAATAGTCCCAACTCTATTAGAGACACACAACATAGCAGGACATGCACAACTTCCAATGGAGTAGTCCACACAAAAGGAACAATCACATACAAAAGGTGAATAGATAGCACATACAACACCAATCAGAATAGTCCACACGAGTGCGACAATCATTATAACAAGTTTACGAAAATGAATCTGTCGAGTGTCTAGTGGAATAGTCCACATGGGTGAGATAATGTTAACAATGGATACAACACATTTCCAACAACATATGTACTAAAAAAACCAAAATACTTCAATTGTCATAATACAGGATAAAGAAACATGCATTACAAGCATCCAAAGAATAATCTTACAAACAAATGCAATACATGTGTGAAATCCTGCTGGCCTGTTAATAGGCTTCTAAATTAAGTGAAAATTCCAAGGCATATCCATACAACATTACATCTCTAACCCCAGTAGCGGGGCATTGGAGCCACTGCTTGCTCCTCAAAGAAAAGACTACAAACTCTCAAGGCTATGTGGGATGAGACAAGGTGAAAAATCCTTTACATGTACAAATGAGGGGTATATATAGCCAAGGCTGAACTTGACCCTTGTGACTCTTCGACTTCCCTCATGACTATTTGACTTACATGACTCTTCATATGACATGAATCTTCAACTTCGTATGTGGGTGTCTTAGACTTCCACACTACATTACATTCATTACAATAGTATGGCCCATAATAGTGATGTCGCCGAGATGACTCATGACATGAATCGTCATGACAATGATTGTATGTTCATGTTGATGGTAGTGTCTATGTCGAGTTGCAATTTTGATGAGTGTTGAGTGTGATCTTGGTGTATCATAGCTTCACCTTCGCATGGCAAGGTGTGTGGAGTCTTCAATGGTCTTGGCGTTTGCTTGATGTTAGATGTGCATGTATCCCCTTCACTCATACTTGGCATGCTTCATGTGCTCATCCATTAATGAACAAGTTTCCTAGCATGCACTCCTTGTTGATCCCATTCGTTGTTGCTCCATGTCTCATCCATGTACCTGTATCTGTAATCACTCATGATGAGATGACATCAAATCTAGAAATCTCCTAGTCTTCCATGATGCATCATCTTTTGTTTTTGGGTGCAGGTGACGAGGAGAGAAGACAAGGCTCCAAAGCTGCGTAGAGAACACTTGAGGCCAGGATGTGGGGCTCCAGACACTGTTAAGGAAAATTTTGCAGAGGTCATTGGGAGGCTCATATGAGCAATTCGGAACAAAAATGAAATTCTATAGGATCTGGCACAGCTGGGAGGCCAAAATTCAGAATTTTTTCAGGGAGGTAGTGCAGGAAGCAGGAAGGACACTAGTAGTGAAAAATGTGTAGATTATCAGAGGAGGATGGGAGAGGGTTATGGGATATTGCTATTGAAAACTATGTAGAATTGGGAGGCAGGCATGTAGGACATGTCTGCACAGATTTTGGTTTGAGTGGGGTGTCAGGAAGCTAGAGTATAGTCCAAAAAAACTTTATAGTCTTCAGGAGGAGCAGGAGGTCAGTTGACAAGGGGAGTGGATAACAGAACTATGCAATTTTTAGAGACAGTGTAATGACACACAACAGGTGCCTATTCCTCATGTCTATGAAATTTCCTTAGTTAGTGGAGGCGGACATGTTGATAGCTTATGGGTAATCTTTGGAGGATTGAGGTTGGGGTCACTACCTAGTCAAACTCTCTGGTTGACCAACGAGAGGCTTGATAGATTATCTTGCGGGTAGCGCAAATTGAGATGGATTCTTGGGAAAATTTTGTGTTATTCTGGGTGACAGTCATCCATGTTGATGTTGGGATTGTGCAGCGTAGACTACCTGGGAGGCAACCTCAAGCTCTACGCAATTCTGGGCATAAGTACTTGATCACTGAGGGTTGAGACTACATAGTGCAACTCAATGGAGGTCTGATTGATGGACGATGATCCAGTTGACAAACTTTCAAAAAAATGACTAAGTGTGTGAGTACGTGGACTTGTGTATACATAACTTCCAGAGAATACACTTAACATGACTTTATGACAAGACACATCAAACCAGCCATATGCTCAGTGTGACTAACCAATGGGTGCGAGTGACAAGTGTGACACTTGAGATAGATCATTAAACGACTACGACGACACTTGTGCGGCATTGCATACAACTTCGAGTGTGAGTGTGAAAGATGCTTACATAGCTAACACAACGTGTACGCATGAAGGCACACCTTGAACATAGCCAGAACATGACAGCAAGCACGACATTATGGCCAACATGCAAAAAGATGTCCAGTGAACAGTTAAGCGAGGAGGGTGCAAAGACTCAACACAAGCTCATGGGATGAGCCCGAGTGTTTGCAAACATCAAGGAAAAAAAGAAGGCTCTGAAATTGGATGCAGACCAAAATATTGGAGGGCGTTGCAGCCGCTACAACACACTACAATCAACAAAGTCTGATAATTTCCAATTATGCCACAAAATTGAAAATAACATTTAATATTGTGATTGAATTAAGCTTCTAGAATCAAATGCCAAACTAATACTTTCCAAGAAGCACCTCCCTCCACCATGCACACCACCTATTTCCCTAAATGAATATCACATCGTGTTCTTGCGTCAAGAGAGCACCAAATCCCCTTGGTAATGTGTACACATCCCATGCAAATAATAGGGCCACTTTTGTGACACTAACTACCACATGCCCTCCCCCCAAACACAAGCATTCCCCAAAGAAAACTAGTGAAAATGAGCTTCAACAATCTATGTTCTACTAGAGAATGTAACTACCTAGAGGGAAATAAATGTGCCCAACTACCAAAATCCTATCAATCACTATTACCTTCCCTACAAGAGGAAGACAAAGATTATTCCAATATTGAAATTTTTTTTTGGTGATGATCCACCTTCACTGAACTAGAAGAAAATACATTCCTAAAAGGATTGCCAAGTATTAAAAAATCCCAAACATTTTAATAAAATTCCAATTATGACTCAACCAA
This sequence comes from Pinus taeda, assembly GCA_000404065.3. Lineage (NCBI taxonomy): Eukaryota > Viridiplantae > Streptophyta > Pinopsida > Pinales > Pinaceae > Pinus > Pinus taeda. Next base: position 31,108 of record APFE030428527.1, read on the forward strand.
TAATGAGGGTCATCCTAACCATTTTTTAATTTATAGATGATTCGACTTTAATGCCTTAATTGTGATACTTTTGCTTGTAGTGCATATTTCCTCCATATGAATCATGGCATGTCAAAAAATTTCAACAATATATCCATCCCATTCTCTCTTCTTGTATTTATATTGTTCTTTTAACAATGAGAAGAATATCCATAGATGTAGAGGATGTTTTCCACTCTTTTGTGCAATGATTTTATACATCAAGCAAGCCCAAGTCCTTCATCTATGTTTTCTACCATCAACAAGTCAGCGCTTGTATGATTAAAAAGTGACTGATATTTTCAATAGTTAATTACACTCCATTTCATAATCGAAAACAAATTGTAAGATGCATCGTTTAATGGAAAGAGGTGCCATTAATAGTTACAACTATATCTATATGTTTTTATGACATTAAAATTGACAAGATTTATCCAACATTGTAGAGCCTCTTCCCCAAAACATTTCTTAAAAGAGGTGGTGCCAAATAAATCTGCTTAACATCTTAACATAAACCAAACTATTTTTTCTTTCACATTGACAAGTAAAGAAGTATATTGCCTTTAGTATATTATACTGAATTGAGTACATATAGAATATCAATCTTCATGTGGAAAGTTGAAGAAATATTGGTTGATTCACCTTTCTTATTACATTTTATAAAAGTGGCATGAGTTCTATGCACTGATGATTCAAAGTTTATGTTTTTGAAAGAAATAAGAAATAATTATGATTTATCTCTGAAGGTTAACGAAAAAGTTTGGAAATGTGGCCAGCTAGTTACTCTCTATTTTTACAGAAATATGACTCATATCATAATTAAGGTGCGACCTTCCAAAATATTTCTCATGTTACACAACCTTATCCACCACAGAGTCAAATTTGATGGGATTCATTTGGCGGATAACTTTCATGGATTCAAGATAGAGAAAGTATGTAGGATATATGACGTCAATGAATGTTGTGAGAGGAATGTGAAATAATGAATATGTTATATTACAAAAAAAAAGTTATATTATACAAAAAAATGAATGGCATCATATGCTTTGTATTTATAAGAATATCCACAGCCAGGTGAGAAGTATTGTCAAACTTATTGACCTAGGTAAAAAATTAAATCTTGAAGGAAAATGCTTGTAACCTTCATAATTTCCTAAAACCTTCATCATTTCCAAGAGAAACTATCGAGAAAAATGCATCCCAACAAATTACAATTTCTCTTCACCATAAAAAAATATGACTTAAATATTTTTACAATTAGAATCTTACCATAACTTCACAAATTGGTAGTATGGTTGTGGAAGACATCATACATGAGTTTAGAATTTCACACCTTTCAACTATCAGCTATCACAAAATTCTTTGTGTAATCATAACATGAATTATTCACATGGCTATAATGATATAAACAGCATGGTATGCATAAAAATGTGATTACATACATGTTCCTTTTGTCTTGGTCAATGAATATAAGTTTTGTTACCCATCATTAGTGTCAAGGCTACCAACATAGAATACAATAGGAACCATGAACAACCCATTTGTACTAATCAGGGTAGTTATTGAAGAGAAAATTGTTAAATCACTAAAACTTTTATTTAGCTTAGCTGCTACAATAGAGGAGTACACTTCCATCAAAATCGCCTAGGAATTGCACCTAGCCCCAATTTATTATTAAAGCCTCCAAAGGAAATGAACCTTGACAAATTCTTTCACATGCTACTCTCTTCCTGGTAAATTAAAAAAATCATTAACAGATGTACTCTCTCCACTTCTGACCTAAGCGAAGCTCGGCGCCCTCCTTATTTATCCCCTAAACCACTATGATTTTTAGTCAATAATGCAGTATAAAAAGGAAAATCAAGTTGATAGATCTTGAACTACTAGTATTACCAATGGATGAACAATTTCAGATGAAAAAAATTGTTGTAATATGGTAGAATCATAATTTGCACAATTTAAGGGAAAATACATGTTTGCTTCATCATACTTTTGAGAATCCACCCATAAGCTTCCTAAAAATTTCTTGTCACTTTCAACCAATGTAATGGCTTCAAAGCTTCTCTTCTTAGTGTTGTGGTAGATGTTGATCCAACTTTAGTTGTAGTTCCTACACTCTCTATCCCTAGACTAGAGGTTGTGGTAGATCCCTTCCCTTGGATATGTATTGTAGGAATTGTTGAAGCATTATTTGGTGCTTTCCTAACTAGAAACACTGGTTTTGCAGTTTGACTTGCATGATCCCTAATAGAAGGTGGAGGAAGGGGGAGTCCCCAAATACCTAGAGATGGTGGATCTCCCTAACCACATGGAGGAGGTGGAGGTGGAGCCCCCTTAGCCCCAGGAGGAGGACGAGGTGGAGGTGGGGACATATTAACCCCTAGATGAGGTGGTAGAGCTAGAGATGGAGGTGGAGCCCCTATACCCCTAGGAGGAGGAGGAGGAGCAAGTGGATTTCCATGAACCATAACTGGTGGAGGAGGAGGAGGGGGAAGAGTGGGAGGTGGTTAAGGCACACATTTTATGCTTAGAGGTAATGTTGTTCTTGGGCCTAGTGAGGGTTGAGCATGATTAGGTTGTGGGGATGATACAACATAGCATGTTGAAGGATGTTAAAATGAAAACTTTAGTAGATTTTGGGTTTAAAGGAGAAACTGTAGGCACTATTGTTGCACTCTAATGTGTATATTTATATTATACAGTTTCTTCTGATATCACAACCATTCCAAGAGCCCTAGGTGCACTATGTAATATCTATTATTCTATAGTTTGAGGAGTAGTTTCTAAGGAAGGTTTCAGCATCATTGGTGAAGGGGAATTCAGTTGAGAAGGTAGTCTTGGGGCTAGAAGCTTCTTTGCATAATTGTTGTCTTCTCCATTAGTTGAAAATGTGAACAACTGACCTTTGGTAGGTAAAGGAGACTAGATATTTGTAGTATATGGTCCAACTATATATGAATTCTCTCGCAGATCATTTTATTTGCAAATCCTATGAATGAGATGGATTGCAGCCTCAATCCCCCAATTGACATTGCTGAATATCTCCTCAACCTTTGGAAATTATTCAAGTGGAAATCCTTCCTTCTCGCCACAAAGTGTTGCAAAATTAAGTATAGGAGAAGATGACACATCCATGTTAGAGAAATATTTTTTTCAATTCAACACATAGAATACTTCAACAATAAATTCAAGTTTTCTTGAACATTTTCTAAAAAATTATAGGAAATTTAAACAATGTCTTCTTTTGTAGTATCCTATCTATGACATTATAAACTTTGAGTAAGATAAAATAGATAAGAGATCTCTATTGCAACTACTTACCACTAAAAAACCTAAAAGTAGGGAAGCTAGCATATATCCTAGATTAAAATTAAAAATTGGTAATACTAGTAGTTCAAGCTCTATACACTTGACCTTATTGATATAATTATGAGTTTGAAAAGAAAATATGGCATTCAAATAAGTCCCAAGGAAAATAAGGTATTCGAAGATACTTCTTCTATGAAATCCTTTGGAAAATGGTCTTTCCATTCCAGAGAATGTCAATGTCATCTTGGTTTAACATCAAAATATTAGATCGTACAAATGACACATTGAAAATTATCCTAAACATCATCCCTTCTCAAGCCAGATATAAATCAACATTGATGCACTCAACACTATATCACCTTGAATGTTAGACATGATATCGATTTTAATAACATCACAATATGCCTAAAATGGGAAGATATAAAAGTCACTTGAAATGGCTGGAACATCTTCTACAAGGAACATTAACTATACGTTTAGAAATATTTGAGATATTCCTTAAGATGAAAATGTTAATGCCATAAAATCCAGTTGGTCAATACAATTGGAAGAAAATAATAAATTTTGTTGAAAATTTTAACTTGTTTGTAATGTTTAACATTGTTTATTTTCTTTGGTATAGAAAAGAGCATCTTGGGTGTCCTATCCTCAACATTGAAGGGATTATGCACAAATATATATAAAAAAAAAATGGTCTGCACCCCCTCACCATCAAAGTTTGGAATAATTATAAGAATAAAAAAATCATGGGTGAAAGCCTCTTTTGACAGAGGCCACTCAAATTGAGATGTTCACCTAGATATATAATAAGTATATCATATTTGATATGGATTAGAATTAGAAGAGATAATAGATGTAGAAGCTCCTTAGAAGCTTGTCTGTGAAACCTTTCCAAAGTATTCTACCAACATGTATTCTTCTTCTCGTAAATGAGAAGGAAACTGTTACACAAAAATTGTCACTTTGACATTTTGAAATCAATGTGAGTCTATCACCACTCATACCTTCCTCCTTTGTAAGCCTTAAAACTCAGTTTTTCATATCAAGCCTTGAAAATAAGAGAAAGCCTTAAAAATATCTAAAACTCTAGTTCTGCACTTTCTCTTAGCATTACCTGCGGTACCGCACCTATTGGTCATGTCCCTTGCACACTTGACCACTCTGTCTCTGTGTTATGGGTGCGGACCCCTGTAAAAGTAAAAATGGCGCAAGTACATTCTTAAAAACTCACTTTGAGTCATTTTTCGAAGCTTCTAGATGGAATCTTGAGGTGGCAAGTTCACTCCTTGAGGGTTCATGCATCCCATACCTTAAGGAGCTAACCCCTTGATGTGAGGAGCTTATCCCTTTGAAGGAGGACTCTATCCCTTCAATGGTGGACCTATAACCTCCTTCCTTTGCACTATAAAATGAAGCATTGGGTTGGTTATTTGGGAGGTTGAAAGTTTAATATTTTTTAGGGTAAATGCTGCTGGAATTTAGTCTTCCTAATTGAGCTTTTGAGAGGAGAGATTGCAAACCTTTTGATCTCATTTGGAAGGGAGTGAGGCTTGTCAAAGTAGCGGAGATTGCTATTTGGACCCTGGGAAGATCTTGTACAACATCAAGACAACAAAGCTTGCAAATTTCTTCTATTTCAAAATTAATACAATCAAGTTTATTTTTCTCAATAAGCTGTGTTTTATAGTTTATTTCATGGATTCCTTGATCACCATGACGAACATGATTTATTATATTAGCTAGGTAGGTGTTATTTGATGTGTGCTTGTTTGTGATTGCAGATTATTAAAAGGAAACTCTTTCGGAGTTGTTGGAGCATGGCTGCCACAAACTAGCGTTGGACTGAAGGTAGCGTCTAAAACACCTCTTTAGTTTTTATTAATGAATCATAATGTGTTTAGAGAAAAGTAGATTTGCTTGTCCTTCTTGTTGCTAGATATCTATTGATACTAGGGAGATTGGTCTTGTCCACAAGAACGATTTATCTGGCCAACAAATTGGCGAGTCCTTTTGAAATTCCATATCAGGCTATACAGTCATTTTCCAATTCCTGACCGATCGCGAGGATAGTTTTTTCCTGTCTCAACCTTGTTAAAAATTGAAACTAGATATTGCAAGGATAGTTTCTTCCTGTCTCAACCTCGTTAAAAAAATGAAACTAGGATGCGAGGATAGTTTGTTCCTCTCTCAACCTTGTTAAAAAATGAAACAAGGAGTCACGAGCATAGTTCCTTGTCTTGTGTCAAGCTCGTTAAAAAATGAAACAAGGAGTCATGAGCATAGTTCCTTGTCTTGTGTCAAGTTCGTTTAAAAAATGAATTAAGGATTTTAGAGCATAGTTCCTTGTCTAGTGTCAAGATCATTTAAAAAATGAAACAATGTTTTTGAGGATAGTTCCTTTTTTGTGTCAACCTCATTAAAAAATGAAACAACTCCCTTTCCGAGTCGAATCCTTTCAAGATCTCGAAAGTAAACCTTCATTCCATCCACTTGGTTGAATGCAATGAAGCTTGGGGGGCATGTACCTCGATTTGCATCATTATGCTGGGGGCATGTGAACTTATAACAAGCATAGTTTTGTGTACCTCGATTTGCGTCATTATGCTGGGGGCATGCGAACTTATAACAAGCATAGTTTTTCATTTCAAGCTTGTGTAACCATGAAACTGAATCCAAGCAGAGTTCTCTATGGTTCAAGCTTGTGTAAAAATGAACCCATACCTATTTTACATCTCGTGATTGTTGTCTTTATCCACTAAATTCTGTTAGATGAGCCTTGGTTGTTTTCTTCCCATCGCCACCATCTCTTTAGCTGATTATATGCTTTCACTTGGTTGTTTTACTTATCCTGAGGGACCGCAACTATGAGTGATTTTGTTAGCCAGCCTCTTGACCATTACATGTTTTGAGTAGTTCCACCATTGCCAGAACCAGTTGCTACCCTTTATACCACTCATTCCTCTAGGACGAGTCTTCTTTAAGCTCTTTTATAACTCATAAAATATGAAAAGATTGTCGAGTTTTTTCTTTTTAAACTCGTTAAAACAGAATTAAAAGGATGGTCCACTTACAGCTCTTTTCTGACCGTATAAACATGAAAATATTGTCAGACGTTTGTTGTTTCAAGTTCGATATCGGTAATAAAACGACGTGTCTTTGATCGATTTTTTACTTTTTCAAATTGAAGGCACTAATTATGAAAAGTACTCCTTGATCGTAATGGTCAAACGGTTCTCTCAAGTATTATTTTATACTTTTTAAGGCTTGGGGGACACAAATTTACAAAAAAGAACAACCATGGAGTTTTCTTAAGTTTTTCTTCTGACTTCCTAAAATTGAAAAACACCGAGTTTCTCCTATACTGGATTCCTTAAAATTTAACAGTAAAGGAGCTGTTCAATTTCAAACAGGAATGAACCACTCCTTCCTAGGGTTCGAATTTTAAACTAAGTTGGACTCATCCAAAGGATGAGCTTATAATCAAGCAAATGTTATCCTCCTCAAGCTTGTAAAAAATAAAGAGGTACTTGCTAGAAATGGTGGGGGAAAGGAGAGAAAAATGAACCTGTTTGTTATACTTTGTGTTTAGAAAAGTAGTTAACCACTCTTGAACATGACACTTTTTGTTCACCTGGGTTGGGAAATCCTTTGCCTAATAGTTAATCAAACCATATTGAAAGTCTTTAACCAGTTTCTAGGTATTAGCTTTGGGTCAATTGTCACCAAACCATCTGTAGTGTCGTTATGTGTTCAAGAGGTCAGTTCAAATAAACCATTCATTTGAAAAATATCTATCATCCATCTTGACCATCCCTGAGTTACTCCTTGCCAAATATATTTCTTCAAAACTTGATCTATGATTTCGTGTTGTGGGCTTGCCTATGATAGAACGCTTTCTATCAACTCCAACTCATTATCTAGAAATATGATCTAGAAATCGTCAGTACCTTGGAGTCTGCATGCCTCAATGTCAAATTTCTCGCCTTTGATGACAGGTTGCATCATTGACCTTCGATCAAAGGATTCTGTGACGTGTTCAACATCGACTCATTTATTCACATTTCATGGATTTTACTGAGTACTTTGAGGGCCATTTACATTACTGATGGTTTCTCTCACACTTGCTAACATTTCACATCATTGACTGGTAATCAAGTGGTTTCTACCATGTTCGACTTCGACAAATTCATTCACATGGATAGAATCGTACTAGTTCGGGAAGCCGAAATCAAGACCTTGGATCTAGTTTCCACCATCCAGGCTGTGAGGAATTTTGTTATTCATTATACAGTGGACTATTCATAAACAGATGGATGCACCCATACTATGTCTACATATGTCTATACTTGTGATGTATTACAAAATCATTCCTGTATGAGAGCAGTTTAGATAGTTTTCTAGTCAGTTTTGATCTAAGTATGGGAATGCCTACCTCAGCAATGATATGTTCATATATGTATTAATTTTGCATTGAATATTTTTACAGGTTCCGACCAGGGTATCCACAGGAAAATCGTTCAAATGATAAAGTACTTCACTCTTCTTAGATGACAAAAACCATCCTCATCTATTACAGACTTTGTACTTTAGGGGGCAATATATTGTACAAAAACTATCACTTTGACATTCTGTAATCGATGTGAGTCTATCACCACTCATACCTTCCTCCTTTGCAAGTCTTAAACCTTAGTTCTTCATATCAAGCCTTGAAAATAAGAGAAACACCTTAAAAATCTCTAAAACTCTGGTTCCGCACTTTCTCTTAGCATTACCTATGGTACCGCACCTATTGGTCATGTCCCTTGCACACCTGACCCCTGTAAAAGTAAAAATAGCACAAGTACATTCTTAAAAACTCACTTTGATTCATTTTTTGAAGCTTCTAGAGGGAATCTTGAGGTGGCAAGTTCTCTCCTTGAGGGTTCATGCATCCCATACATTAAGGAGCTAACCCCTTGATGTGAGGAGCTTATCCCTTTGAAGGAGGACTCTATCCCTTCAATGGTGGACCTGTAACCTCCTTCCTTTGCACTATAAAATGAAGCATTGGGTTGGTTATTTGGGAGGTTGAAAGGTGAATATTTTTTAGGGTAAATGCAGTCGGAATTTAGTCTTCCTAATTGAGCTTTTGAGAGGAGAGATTACATACCTTTTGATCTCTTTTGGAAGTGGGTGAGGCTTGTCAAAGTAGAGATGATTCCTGTTTGGACCCTCGGAAGAGCTTGTACAACATCAAGGCACCAAAGCTTGTAAAGTTCTTCTATTTCAAAGTTAATACAATCAAGTTTAGTTTTCTCAATAAGTTGTGTTTTATAGTTTATTTCATGGATTCCTTGATCACAATGATGAACATGATTTATTATATTAGCTATGCAGGTGTTATTTGATGTGTGCTTGTTTGGGATCACAGATTCTTAAAAGGAAACTCTTTCGAAGCTTTTGGAGCATGGCTTCCACAAACTAGCGTTGGACTTAAGGTAGGGTCTAAAACACCTCTTTAGATTTTATTAATGAATAGCAATGTGTTTAGAGAAAAGTAGATTTACTTCTCCTGCTTGTTGCTAGATATCTTGTTGATACTAGAGAGATCGGTCTTTCCTACAAGAATTATTTATTTGGCCAACAAGAACATAACATGAAGGAAAGAACAACCCATCCTCCCCTCTCACAATGCATCAAAATTATATTGTTTTGCCCTTCCAATGTTAGGAAACTCAACCGATTGTAAACAATGATGGATCATCTCCATAGGAATCGAAGGGTAGCCCTCGAATTGTGTAGGGTATTCCTTGAAAATCATCATGTTGTACTAAGTCAAAATGTATATCACTTCACTCTTCCTCTTGCCTTCTGTGATGTTGAACGCCAAAAATGTGGCATCAGGGAATTGGTCCCTTAATTGGGTCACAATGTTTTTCATATAAATATGATAATATTCCTCCTCCAAAACATCTTTTGTGAAATAGGAATTGAGCATGTATAATTCATTCCAAAAATTCAATCTCTTAGGAAAATAAATCATCTTAAACCTAAAATAGAAAAATTTAGTTAAAAATAAATTTAAAAAACTCAGTGAAAAACAAAATAGAAATATCTCAGTTTGGTTATCAAGAAATATTTATAGATTTCAAATGATTGATTTAGGTTAAACATTCGGCCTATCTAAAATTGGCTCAATTAGGTAAAAAAAAACCCTTCAAAAAATTAAAATATAAAAGAATAGTGAGCAATGTGTCATGCATACCATAGAGTCACTTTGAAATTTCAAGTAGCCCATTTGGGGTTTTTTTAAGAAGAATTTCTTGAAGGAGGTCATGCTCTGATATGCAATAACACTCATCCTCTCAGTACTAATTCAATCTCCATTAAGGTATGAGATTGTGATTCTCTACTCCAAATTTACAAAAACTCATGCAATCTACTACAAATTTACAATAGGTCAATATAATAAAGGGGATGGAAAAATCTTGATGACTGCTAAAAAACATAGAGTTGCAATGGGGCACAAGATGGTCCACGACTAGAAAACGTATATGTAAAATAAGAAAACAATAGGAGACACCAACATAATTTTGAGGTAGACAAGTAGAAAAACAAAAAAAATCTCCGAGAGAAGGGAAATGCATGAAGTGGCCCAATCAAGGGTTTTATCCACCTAATAATTGTTGAAGCCCTCCAACTATGTAATACATTTTTCTTTTGGAATTTATTTCCAATGGAGCTTATGAATGATAGGTTTATAATTCTGGGTACCACTAAAATATTAGTTAATTCTAAATTTATGAACCCTTATATTTGCAGAAAATGAATATAAATTGAAAAACAACACTTTTAGAACTAGATTGATGAACATACATAAATGAGAAAAGGAGATAAAAGGTCTTCTAAATGAGAGAGATTATTGTAATTTGAACAAAATGAATATAAATTCAAAAACAACAATTTTAGCACTATATTGATGAATGAACATAAGTTAGTAAAGGATATGAAAGGTCTTTTAGATGAGAGAGATTATTGTAATTTACATCATTTGACATATACTAAATTTACGATATTAAGTTTTTGTGATACATTTTGTTTTTATCATTTCCTTTCTAAATTAATTACGTATCACTGAATTTGGTCGGCATTTCAAACCAACTACTATGGTTCATCCTCATGACAAATGTGAAAATCAAATCCATCCATTGGTTCAAATAATCAAGATTCAACATATTCCAAAATTAAACAATGGAGAAAGTTAATTAAAAATAAAAATAAAAAATAAAAAATAATATTAAATTAATATATAAATGTTAGGTTATAAATTATTTTGCACATTTTTAGTAAGAATTTAATTATTTTAGTTTAAAGGATAATATTTAATAATTAACCAACACTTCTCCTCACATGTATTCTTAATAATATAATTGACCCAATTCTAAGCCCACTCGCCTTTTGGATAATATGTCAACCTTTGAATTTAATTCCCTATGAAGGTGATCAAAGTATATAACCTTGAATATTCTAATCAAATCCATAACTCTAATCATCCATTGATCCAATAAAGAAGTGTTTAAGGAAGTATAACCTTTCAACAAATCTATAACCCGATATCACTTGTAAGTTTAGATTGTTGAAGTGAGACAATTAAAGTGACTAACATAAACGACTTATTTGTATTATTGTAGTACTTCTTAGGTAGTCGTATTTTTTTTCCCAAACTAAATTATTCATCACTAAGTTAACTAGTAATATATTTTAACCTGTGACTAAACTAGTTGTTTATGTTAGTCGTTTTCAATTGGGTCACATATTATTGCTCATTTTTGGTAGTATTTCACTTGAAAAATCTATAGTGACTAACATTTTTAGTCACCTAGTCATTAATTTCATCATTTTATAATAGTGTAAAGCTCTCCCATAGAGCCCTCTTCCATTAGAATGTGTGTTATTAGAAAAATCATGGAAAACATCACTATTATGGTAATGAAGGAAAAAAATGACTCAATGATCAGGGAAATCACTTTCCTGAACATAGAGGAGGTGGTAAAATCTATGCCAAAAAATGAGGCCTTGTGTTTGGATGGTTACACTACAAACTTCTTCCAAACATGATAAGCTTTCTTAGTCAAGGAGATTCATGAGTGTGCTAAGGAATCACAAATATCTAGTTCTCTACACCCATTCTTGCATCCTACATTTCTTACGCTATCCCACAAGAGTTTGAAACATTCGACCATGGAGTTTGAAAGCTTCCACCTGATTGCGTAATGCAACACAATCTACAAATTTCTCTCAAAGATCATTACTAATAGGTTAAAGCTCTGTGTAGTCTCCCTAATAACACTAGAACAAACATGGTATGTAGAGGGTCATAAAATTCTAAACAAAATAGTCATATCCCATGAACTCATTCTCTCGGGAAAAGTAAAAAGTCAAGGATTCTCACCAAGATGGACCTATCAAAAGCCTGTGATAAGATCAATTAGACCTATCTATTCCATATCTCAAGAGAATTTGGATTCTCATAGGATTGGATAAAATGGATTGAATCCTTAATTTCCTCTATGTTGTTATTTTTTCTTCTTAATGGATAACCACATTACCCTTTTAAATAATCACAAGGTATTAGGAAAGGAGATCCACTCTCTCCCTTTCTATTCATTCTAGCAGTGAAAGGCCTCAGTTACTCTTTAAAAGTTGTAGTATCCCAATGAAAAATAAATGGACTCCATATTTATAGAGATGATCTTCCTCTAACTCACCAATAAATTTTCCACGACACCATGCTTATGGGGGTTCCTACTGTGAGGGAAGAAAATACCTTCACACAAATTTTAAAGAATTCAGAGAAGCCTTAGGTATGAATATTAATTTTACCAATTTATACATCTACTTTTCCAACAATGGCATGACATTGTAGACTCATTTAGTACGCCTTCTTGGATTTCCAAAATGCACTTTTATTGCAAAGTAATTAGGCTCCCTATTGGTCAATAGCTCACTTATACATAGCCATTGGAATTATTTAATATTGTAAATCTCCTCAAAACTAGATAACTAGAATTTTAGATCATTAAATTTATTTGCAAGATTAGTACTCCTGAAATCAATGTTATATGCACTATAAATATATTGATTATTAGTTATGGATACACCCAAAAATTTTGTTAGAAACATACAAATAATATAGAGATATATCCTATGGGGATGAGTAGTGAAGAATAAAATTACATGGTCACTTGTAGCTTGGAATAAGATATTTCTCTTCAAAGGAGTGGGTAGTTTGGGGATTTGGGACTTCGAAGAAGTAAACAAAGTAATGGGAGAAAATAATTGGTGGAGGCATTTACAAGATGCAAATGAATTATGGTGTCAAGTCAGGAATTGTAAAGACAACCCCATTTCATATAAAAAATATAGGATTTGAGGTCAAGGCTTCCCTATGGTGTCATCTATTTGGAATCTAGCTAAAGAAAATGAATTCTTAAGTCAACAACACAATTATATTTTGGAATGATTTACAACAACAATGAGAATAGTTGGGATTACTAATATTTTAATGAGTAATAATATGGCTTTGTTTAGGGACTACTAGAAAAACACAAAACATAGTTCACAATGGAGGGAATGGAAAACAATAGAGGATTGTTCATTGCTTCAAGAACATGAAAACTAGCCAGAGCTAGAGTTAGATATTCAAGAAAGAAAATATCCAACTATAGAGGGACCAAATAAGCTTAGATGGGATTCTATGAAGGAAGGTGCCTTCTCCATAAAGTAAGCCTCCTCTCTCGTAATGGACTATAATGACCTTCCCAAGTAGAAAATATGTATCTAAACTTGGGATACCCACATGTAGCCAAAGTTGTGATTGTTCTTGTTGAACCATTAGGGTTTAAAAGAAAGAGGGGCTCCATGCATTTGTATGGCATCTGAAGTAGGTCCAATCAATTGGTATTGTCGTTGTGTCTGTTGTTTTTAGGATTTTTCAGTCTATGATGGGGTTATATTGGGAACTTGTCTCTGGGGTCCCTCTCTGGTATTACCTCCTGTCTCAACCTAACATCGAAGGGTATTGTGGAATGGTAGGTCTCAGCTTTTTTTATGGGTTATGTATTTTTGAATTTCCTTGGGGAAGGTTAGGTTTTTCCTGTCGATGTATTCGACTAGAGTTAATCTCTTTGGGTTCTGTCTCCATGGGCTCTATGGTCTCTCCCCCTATGGGTATTATCTTTGGCATATGTGTGTGCCTCACCTCTAGTTTGGGAATAAGGTTTATTTTTGTGGATTAAGCTTCTATGTTCTCTGCATACCAATTATCAATTGTTATGATAGTTGGCTCATGGAAATGGGGGTCGCATCTATGTTTAGTTCGGTCAGTAAGGGATGTCTATAATGGTAGAGGAAGGGGTCATCCCTTGGGATCTATATTGGAAATTATTGGTTCGCGTTTCTTCTATGGTAGGTGTTTGGGGAGGTAGTGTCTCCTGGAAGTTCGGAGCTTAATGGCTCAGGCTACCACCTGTGCAAGTACCTAGATTAGTCACAACCTCCACAAAAAAGTGTAGGCATAAGGAAACGGTTCGGTCGATGACAACAAGGGTGAGAAGCCCATCCTCGAGGGGATGCGGTAGAAGAACAAGAGGGGCCTTAGCAGTAGGGCATCTCAGCTCCTTTAGGGGCAGAATGCAGTGATGAAATCTAGTCTCATATACCATAAATGATGCAGCTACAACCTATCATGAAGGTACGTCGGAAGAAATTCATCAGTGAATGGAAGAATGGGAAGTAGATCTGAACAGGCAGGTGGACACAATGGAGATTTATGTGGAAGACTGGTGAGCTATGGTGTCAGACCTAGGGCACACCCGAGGCCGCATCACTCAATTTAAACAAACTTTTTTCTTGTATTGGTCTATGAAGAGTATATTGGAAAAATATTTGGAACAAATTTATGTGGGTATGGAAGTATTAGTATAGGATTTTCCTGACTACAAATAGGAATTTCAGAAGCTCCATTGTTAGATGAAAAATAAATACGGTTGACTTCAACATATTGAAGAACACCTTCCTTGTATTCTCCCACAAACATAGCTCTCGGGATCCAATGCTAAGGACCCGTCTCTGATGGAGTCTGCGTCTACTGATGATGCATAGTAGTTAGATAGTTTTTCATTTAGTTTTATTTTATTTTATGTATGTGGGAAGCATTTAGTTTTCATTATGTTGATAGTTATTTTTTTAGGTATATAATTCAGGCAATGCAAAGACAATTAGACTTATTTATCCTCGTTAGAAACACTTGTTATTTTTTGTTTCTGGATGACATATCACGTTGTTAGGTGGCTGATATACTTGTTTTCTCTCTGGGCAAGTTGAGGCCACCTAAAAATCTGTATGTGGATGCAAATTTCTATTTATATATTAGTGAAAAAGGAAGGACCTACCAAGCTTACAACTTTTTTATATTAGACCTTATAATTAATACTATAAACTTTGGGATTAATATTAATTCCTAGGAATATAAACTCTAAGATTAATATTATAAACCAAAGGAATTGTAAACTTAAAGCATTAATATTAAAACGTGGGATGAATAATTTTATCCCAAAGGATTATGAACCTTAGGTTTAATATTAAATCATAGAATTACTATTATAAACCCTAAGATTAATATATCAAACCTAAATTTAATCTTCTAAAACTTAATATTATAAACCCTCATATTATACGCAAGGGATTAATATTATAAACTCAAGGTATATAGACCCTAAGATAAATATTATAAACTTTAAAATAAATTGTTTACCATAGTTGACCATGGTTGATTTTCATATCAAGACAAGCCTTGTCACAATGTGATGCTGGACCATGTTTGTCCATCCTTGACAATGATTTATTTTCACATCGAGACAATATTTGTCACATTGCGACATTGGACCATGGTTGACCATGGTTGATTTTCATATTGCGACAATATTTCTCATAATGCGACGTTGGACAATGCTTGACCATGATTTTTATTATAAACCTAAGGGATTAATACTAAAAACACAAAATATTATAAACCCAAGTGAATAATATAAACACACGGTATATAAACCCTAAGATAAATATTATAAACCCTTAAATAAACATGGTTAACCATGGTTGTTTTTCATAATGAGACAATCCTTGTCACCATGCGATGTCGAACCATGTCCAACCATGGTTCAACCCTTAGATTAATAAACCCAAGGGATTTATATTATAAACCCAAGGGATTAATACTAAAACCCTAAAGGGATTATGAACCCAATGGAATAATATTAAACCCAAGGGATTGATATTATAAACACAAGGTACATAAACTCTAAGAGAAATATCATAAACCTTAAAATAAAGATGCTTGAACATGGTTCACCATGGTTGATTTTCATATTGAGAAAATCCTTGTCACAATGTGATGTGGGACCATGGTTTTCCATGCTTGATAATGAAACACTTTCATATCAAAACAATCTTTGTCACAATTCGATGTTAGAACATGGTAGACCATGGTTGATTTTCATATTGAGACAATATTTCTCACAATGTGACGTTGGATCATGATTGACCATAATTGACCATGGTTGGACATCATTGATTTTATAAAACATGGTTAACCATGGTTTACCATAGTTGACAATTATTGATCATTGTTGACCATGATTGATAATATAAACCAAAGGGATTAATACTAAAAAGTGAAGGGAATATAAACTTAAGGGAATAATATAACCTCAAGCTATATAAGCCCTAAGTTAAATTTTATAAAAACTTAAATAAACATGGTCAACCATGGTTGACTATGGTTTATTTTCATAGTGAGACAATGTTTGTCACAATGTGGAGTTGTACCATGGTTGACTGTGATTAGCCATGATTGATTTTATAAAACATGGTTGACGAAGCTTGAACATGATTGACCATTATTTTCCATGGTTGACCATGATTGATATTCTAAACCGAAGCAAATAATATCAAACCCAAGAGAGAAGTATTAAACCCTAGGAATATGAGCCCTTTGATTAATAAACCCAAGGGATTGATATTATAAACCAAAGGATTAATACCAAAACCCTAAGTAATTATTAACCTATTGTAGCGGCTATAACCACCCTCAAAAATTTTGCCTATGCTTTGATTTTTAAGCCTTACTTTTTGTTGACATGGTATTTCCTTTGACTTTTGTCAAGTATTCATGATCTGACCAACAATTATTCCTTTGTATACGCTTGTTTTTGGTTATTTTTATACTCAACTAATATTTTGAGTCACAGGATAGCCTTCTCATTTGTTCTTGCAACAATTATGTGCTTGCCTCTAGAAACTACGCAATCCATGAGGGCAAGCTAGCCTTCATAATGGAAATTTCACAATCTTGACAGGCATCTCAGCCTTGAGCTTGAGAATTGTGCAGTCATGGATGCCATCCCAACATTAAGGTAAAAAATTATGCAATCCATTCTTTGAGCTGATAAACTACACAATGCACTCAACCAGAAACTTGTCCAGTTCCCCAAAATTGTGCAATCTTTCTCGGTAGTGTGAATGGAAATTTTCCTAAAAAAAGAAAAAAGTAGGAAAAAAGAAAAAAGAAATCCCTATAAATTAGGGATTCATCATTAGCTTCTGAAAGGTGGCACAACCCCTATTTTTAGAAATTTTGGCCAAGTGTCACCTTTTTCTTGATTTTAGGCATGTGCGTCATAAACTCTGATCTACCCAAATATATTTAATAGATGCCTCTATAACTCATTTGTACATTCTATATTGGATCTCTATCATTCCCAAGTAAATCAAGGAACCTTCAGTGGAGTTGTCATCACTTTTCCGAGTGAGCTCTCCTTTTGTTGTATTTTGCTGCTTTTTGTATTGTTTTTTGTTGTTTCACTTTTATGACTATCATTTTTCTTGTTTCTCTTAATGGTTTCAGACATTTTAACTTTATTAGCTTGTAGAAGTGTTATTTCATTTTTTGTTTGTCTTTCATAAGTGTCGCATTGATTTTTTTTCGCTTTTCACTCCAACGATCACCGTTTCGGTGACTCCCCTCACACATTTGTTTTACCTTCCTTTCATAAGCTTTTTCACTTGATTCATATTGATCCATCCAAATTTAGTCAGATCTATGTTTTTTCTTTCATTATCTTTTTTGTTTCCCACACTTCCAACAAGAAAATTTCCACTTTCTGTTGGTCAATTTTCAAATTGCCCAGCTGGGAATTGTGCAATCTAAAATCTAAAATTAAGGCTTATCCTATTAGATTCTGCAATTCATATTACAAACTATCCCAACTACGCATTGCATAATTCTAGGTCATAGTTTGCATCTTGGCCACTGAGACTGCGCATTGCAAACTCTCTCTCAGTCACTGGCTAGGATGGACTATGCATTGTGTAATATCAAGCCTCGGGTTGTACCTTAGCCACTGGGACTATGCAATGTGTATTTCACACAACCATTCTCCCTCACTTGCTTAGAAAAATAATGTAATATTTCTCACTAGTTTACCAGTTTTCTACTTGATCTTGCTTTGAAGGTAGATTGCAAAAGCTAATGTTTGCTTTCCATGAGTGTATTTTATGTCCCATAAGTATCACAGTTGTTGACCACTACTCTCCAACAATATTTTTTACCATGGCACCTAAGAGAACTACTTCAAAATATACCACTGAAAGCAGTACCAAGGAAGAAGTTGAGAAAACACCAAAGGACTCAGATCTTACATGGCATAAAGTAAATGAAGATTTTTAAGCAAATGACTTCACAACAAATCTATAGGAATGATAGGTATAAATTAATGTCCAGAGATCAGGGCTACATAGGGTTGCATGCATATCTAACCTTCCCATGTGTAGATGTCATCAGCTAGATTGTCTCACATATTTATCTGAAGCCATGATGTTGAGAAATGCCAACAGACGGAGGCTTGCTACTTTTATGGAAGCAAATTGCCAACATATGTACCACTTACTAGAGCCAGAAACACTCATGGATTCACTCTTCTATGTCAGAAAATAGCTATTTGGGCACAAAATATGTTGTTAAGAGTTGGGTGAAGGAGCCGTCAAAGTTTCGATAGACACCCACCAATACATATAAGACAAGGTCTCTCAGGAGGTCATATTATTTGCTGGATATCTTAGCTTGGGAAATCTTTTTGAGCTAGGTTTTGAACAATGGGAAGCCGCTCAACTAGTTAGTTTTGTTGTCTCAACAGTTAAAGATCCATGTAGGTAATGCCCTAAATCCTCCTAAGGGTGGGAGAACAAGATTCTATAAGTTTGCATATTTACTAGATGTAAGTTGTAGACATAACACATTCCCTAGTATGAACTGGGTTTGGTCACCTCGAGACCTTGCCATGCACATCCAGTGGTAGAAAAGTATTTGAGGAACCATCAATGTCCATTCTTTGTAAACAGAAATTAGAAGATATATAACAAGACCTATGATATTTTCGATTCACTAGGTCATTATGGGATCGAGTCATTCATGTTTTTGACAAAATAACAATAATCATAATGACATCATAGAAATAGTTTCCAACTAAGGTGCCTTTACCTTCAAGAACCCCACCATTAACAAATATTGGATCCTGATCCCTAGCTTCATCATCTAGTTATCTTGGAATAAACAAAATTTGGGAATATTCCATAGTTCAATTCCTTTAGAGAAGTAGTATGGAAGAAGATACTTCAATGTGTAATGGAATCTCTATTGTTAAAGTGTTGGTGAGCCCAACATAGGGAGGTGGATTATTTAAAGATATCGATATTTCTATCTTTAGAACTCTACACCCATCCTCCCTTCCATGCCCTCCATCACTTCCTTAGGTACCCTCTTATTTGGATTGCTTATAGCCTCGCCCACTAGGATTTACCAATCTTAGGTTTGACAGGGATTCAAAAGGTAATCTAAGCATGGGTGGTTTAGGAGGAGTCTTCAAAGACAACTTAGGTTATTCAAATTCCTATTCGTAAGAAATATGGAGATCAAAGACTACAATGTTGTTGAAGTTATAGCTTTGGAATTTAGTCTCTGCGTAGCAAAGACTAATAGATACAAAAAATTTATGGTGGAACATGATTCAAATATAGAATTTGATATCCTTAAAAAAATCAGATACGGTGCACCAATTGTCAGTATAATTTACAGATCTAAACTAGAACATTATTTTTAAATAAATCTAGTGTTCATAAATTTTGAACCACACTATGATATGTAATATGTTTAAGTTAAATTGGTTGTCACTTATACGTTAAAATTAGCAACTAAGTTCAAGAAGCATGAAACAAAAATTTTAACATATTCACACTAGCTTGAAATGAAATCACACTGAATTGGCTTAGGAATAATTTTAACTGGCACATGCTAGTATCTCTCACCTAAATCCAAATTCTCAATGAAATCATATTTGAAATGCCAAGTGTTTACTCAAATCATGGGAAAATAAATATGATCAAAGGGGTTTTCAAGCATAAAGGTTGACTAGTGCACTAGGTCCTTCCTTACCAATGGAGGCATGTGGACACTCTGGTAGTATTTTAATAAAATTGGTTAATCTAGACCCAATACTAGTTACAAATACGAGAATGCACTACACCCTTCCCCATTTATGAGAGTGAAGATGAGCGGCAACTCATAGTCTTCTACCCATCTCTTTAACTAGCATGTACTTGAATCATCATTCTCTTCTAGAAAATAAATAAATTAAAACATGGAACTATGGTGTTTGAAAGATTCAAGGAAAAAAGGAAAAGTCCTCCAAAGGTCAGGGCCTTCTTGTCCTAGAAATTTGGGGAACAACACTGCTAATGCATCAACTAGTTTAGCCAATTAGGTTCATTTCCAAACAACAACAAACCTATGATGATAAAAAAATAGAGATTACGCTGAAATATATGGCTATGGGAAGAAATGAAAATTCAATGATGCAATGGAATTTCCACGTAGTTCATAAAATGAAACTATGATCATTATGACAGTCAAAACAAAATATATGAAGCCAATGAAACTAAACTATATCTTAACTATTTAAATGAAGGTATGCTAATTAAATCTAAGCATTTTTAATCAATGTAAACTTTGATAGCTAGTTTCTAATCAAAGTTTTAAATATCTACACTACTACAAAAAAATGTCATTAAGGGCGTTTTGGCTTGTGACTCTCTTGGCAAAATGACCTCTAAAAACTTTTTTAGGAATTTAGGGGAATTTTTTGAAAACACCTCCCCACAAGTCATTACAATTTGTGACTTTTTTGGGTGGGGAGGGGTGGGTTCTAAAAACTGTCTCTATTAGTGTTTTCTCTTGAGTTTTTTTCCTTTTTGGTGCAAGGGCTTAATTGACTTCCCTAAATATATATTTAATGGTTACTTTTTAAACCGCTCCATCGAGCTAAGAAAGTCATGAAAATTGAACTTTGAGGGGAGGGTGTTCTAACAACTACCTCTAAAAGGATTTCATCATGTCTTTTGTGGGGACTATTAAATGATTGCTCCAAAATATATTTTTCATGGTGGTATTTTTAAAACCCCCCAACAAATCTCATGAGAATTTAACTTTTGGAGGTAGTTTTTAAAACCCAACCCAAAAGTCATGAGAATTGAACATTTGTAGGTGGTCATTTAACAATCACCTCTATAATTTCAATTATTATTTTTTTTTGAAGGGGATATCGAAATTTACCTCTAAATATTCATTTATCGTGACTTTTAAGGGGGGTTGTTTGACAAACCCCCTTAAAAGTCACGATAATGTAAATTTTGGACGTGGTTTTATGCAACAACAATCATGAAAATTGAACTTTTAGAGTCAGTTGTTAAATGAATGATGTTAGTGTAAATATTTCAGAGAAGTGTACCAAAAATGATTCACTTAAGTCATTGATGAAAATTGGCCCTAAAAACAAAATATGGTTGTTTTTGTGCTTCAAATTTGCAATAAAATGTTAGAAAACCCTGCAAGAAAATATATGATGCAAGCCCAAAAAATATGGCACCAGTAAATGAAAGTGCAGTAACCCAATGGAGGACTTCAAATGAATAATAATTTTACTAAAACATCTGGTGAGGGAGAGATAAACATGGTTCTATAGATCTCCCAATATTGGATGGGTCCTTTTGATGTCATTGTGCTTCATCAATCTGTTTCTCTTTCTAAAAAAAATTGGAAATGGCTTGAACTCAAGTGGGAGCTCAAATGTCATAAGAAGATAGTTGTGAAGATGAGAATAATTAAGGTGAAGAATGAATGCAAAACCCTCTTATTTATAATAAAGTATTGAGCTAAACTAGATATTGGAAAATAATAAAATATTAATGACTAAATCAAAATCTAGCCACTGGGAATAATCTATTATATTTTTTGGAAGGGAAATGATATTCAAAATGGTTAAATATCTTTATTTATTGAAGTACTTAAACAATAAAAATGACTTGTTAATCACCAAAACTATGGC
Organism: Pinus taeda; assembly: GCA_000404065.3. Lineage (NCBI taxonomy): Eukaryota > Viridiplantae > Streptophyta > Pinopsida > Pinales > Pinaceae > Pinus > Pinus taeda. The sequence continues at coordinate 52,908 of APFE030428527.1, forward strand.
CTCTATAGTTTTGGTATTTGGAATTGATTTGCAGTAGCCCCACACGTGTTGTGAGAATTAAGAAAGAAAGAATTATTAAAAAGTGGTTTAATAATTATCTCATAAGGAAAATGTGGAATAAAAAAGTAATAATAAGTAAATAGTTATTTATTTAAAGATTCGGAGTTAATTG